>OZ026851.1:16417527-16653864 GCA_964023205.1 Lutraria lutraria | reverse complement strand
CAACAACAACAAAATTTTGCTACTCCCAAAGTGTTTCTTTGGAGAGGTTGCACTGTACTAACATTATAGGCTGTTTGTCCTAAATTTTTAAGCCAATCAGACGGCTGAAAATGTTCAATTTTTTTCGTTTGTTAATCCACGATCTAGTTATGCGCCAATTTATTTTAATTTCTGGTTGTCAACACTAAGTCAGTTTGTATAGAAAATTCTTCAGTGTTAAGTGACCATGCTCACTTGGCTACCTGGTATGCTACGTTGACTAAGGATACTTTATTCTGAAGAACTTTGTACATAAACTGTAATATTCATTTAGAAACATAAAATATACATTTAAAAATACACAAAAGAAAAATACCCATAGAGTTTTATTTAAGAAATATGTATTATATATTCTTGACCTGGCATGTTTAAAGAAGAATGCTAACAGTAGAGTTAAACATATTAAGAAAATATATCTGTTTTCATTTTGTACTTATTTAATATTTATATATTTTCTTTTCGATTTCTGTCCTGTGCACATTCTGTGAACAAATAGCCTTAATACCTTGGGACAATTATTAATATTATTCTTACAAAAGTCCCGATTTCTCCCTATATATCTGAATATCCATGGATCATCTGAAATAATATTTTGGTCCCGTCGATTTTGGATAATCAAGGTTGTACTGTACATATTAAGGCACTGGCAGAAAGGGTTGAAAGAACATAATGAGTGTTACTAAAGATTATATTGTGTGATTAATGTTGTCTTGAAGTATTGATAAAAAAGAATTTCAGCCATCGCGAAAAAGGGTTAAACTGTTGACCTCAGCTCAGAAGATCTGACCTAGTCATATTTGCCTAAGTCAGATCACCTTGGCTGTGGTCAGCAATTTTATCAACACAAATTGTCACAGATGAGACAATGTCCTAAACATCTATTTGCATACAAAAGCAGCTAAGCATATATATGTGTTAGTATACATGAAGCGGCAAAGATTCCATTGTTTTATGGACACCTACCTGCCATTTTCTTCTTGCCATAAATCTCTTAAGGTTTTTGGTGTTTATTCTACGATTTTTAAGTCTGGCAGCATCTTCTGCAAGCCAACTATGTTCTAGGGCTTCTTTACTAGTCAGTCTGTGCCTGTAATTGTAATTTTACATTAAGATATACATACAGTAACTTTTACCATTTATCTAATGATACTTGTACAGTTCTTGCCTTGGACCATTTCCAATTAATTCATATTGCCTCACCTCTAATTGACCTTGACATTAATTAGATTTAAACGTGTTAATGCTTCCGGCATCTATGATACAGGAGGCATATTGTGATCGTCTATGTGTCCATCCTTTCATACAAGAATACTAAGATATTTAGTGTGTTACTTATGTAACTTAGCTAAGATGTACACTTACCTAGTTATGTATACTTGGTCAGTTACTTACTTAGTTTATATGTACACTTAGGTCAGGTACTTACTTAGTGAATATATCCACTTAGGTCAGTTACTTATTTAGTTATGTACACTAAAGTCACTTACTTACTTAGTTAATATGTACATTTAGGTCCGGTACTTACGTAGTCAGTGACTTGCTTAGTTGATATGTACACTTAGGTCAGTTACTTACTTAGTATGTCCACTTAGGTCAGGTACTTGCTTAGTTAATATGTCCACTTAGGTCAGTTACTTACTTAGTTATGTACACTTAGGTCAGGTACTTACTTAGTTAATATGTACACTTAGGTCAGTTACTTACTTAGTTATGTACACTAAGGTCAGTTACTTACTTAGTTGATATGTACACTTAGGTCAGTTACTTACTTAGTTAATATGTACATTTAGGTCCGGTACTTACGTAGTCAGTGACTTGCTTAGTTGATATGTACACTTAGGTCAGTTACTTACTTAGTATGTCCACTTAGGTCAGGTACTTGCTTAGTTAATATGTCCACTTAGGTCAGTTACTTACTTAGTTATGTACACTTAGGTCAGGTACTTACTTAGTTAATATGTACACTTAGGTCAGTTACTTACTTAGTTATGTACACTTAGGTCAGTTACTTACTTAGTTGATATGTACACTTAGGTCAGTTACTTACTTAGTTAATATGTACACTTAGGTCGGGTACTTGCTTAGTTAATATGTCCACTTAGGTCAGTTACTTACTTAGTTAATATGTACACTTAGGTCAGGTACTTACTAAGTTAATATGTACACTTAGGTCAGGTACTTACTTAGTTAATATGTCCACTTAGGTCAGTTACTTACTTAGTTATGTACACTTAGGTCAGGTACTTACTTAGTTAATATGTCCACTTAGGTCAGGTACTTGCTTAGTTAATATTTCCACTTAGGTCAGTTACTTACTTAGTTAATATGTACACTTAGGTCAGGTACTTACTTAGTTAATATGTACACTTAGGTCAGGTACTTGCTTAGTTAATATGTCCACTTAGGTCAGGTACTTGCTTAGTTAATATGTCCACTTAGGTCAGGTACTTACTTAGTTAATATGTCCACTTAGGTCAGGTACTTACTTAGTTAATATGTCCACTTAGGTCAATTACTTACTTAGTTATGTACACTAAAGTCAGTTACTTACTTAGTTACTTACTTAGTTAATATGTCCACTTAGGTCAGTTACTTACTTAGTTAATATGTCCACTTAGGTCAGTTACTTACTTAGTTATGTACACTTAGGTCAGGTACTTACTTAGTTAATATGTCCACTTATGTCAGGTACTTACTTAGTTAATATGTCCACTTAGGTCAATTACTTACTTAGTTATGTACACTAAAGTCAGTTACTTACTTAGTTACTTACTTAGTTAATATGTCCACTTAGGTCAGTTACTTACTTAGTTGATATGCACACTTAGGTCTGTTACTTACTTAGTTAATATGTACACTTAGGTCGGGTACTTATGTAGTCAGTTACTTGTTTAGTTGATATGTACACTTAGGTCAGTTACTTACTTAGTTAATATGTGCACTTAGGTCAGTTACTTACTTAGTTAATATGTACACTTAGGTTGGGTACTTATGTAGTCAGTTACTTGCTTAGTTGATATGTACACTTAGGTCAGGTACTTACTTAGTTATGTACACTTAGGTCAGTTACTTACTTAGTTGATATGTACACTTAGGTCAGTTACTTACTTAGTTAATATGTACACTTAGGTCGGGTACTTACTTAGTTAATATGTACACTTAGGTCGGGTACTTACTTAGTTAATATGTACACTTAGGTCGGGTACTTACTTAGTTAGTATGTACACTTAGGATATTAATATAGTAATAGTTGTTTACTTTTTATTTTTGACTAACAACTTTTCAATGAATTCTTTCCCTTCATGTGAAACACTGTCAAATTCTTCTTCTTCAAAATCAAATTCACCAGTTGTGACATTAGCAAGTGTTTCTGCATCAGAATCTCCCATAAATGGTGACAATCCTGTCAACCTGTGTAAGAGATAATAAACATAATAAAAATCTTTGTTTTTTCCGACAGAGTGACCGAAACATAAGACAGGGAAGATGACAGGAGTGGTAGGATGTAAGAGGATGGAGAGGATGGATACACTCAAGGTAGGTAGAACAGTAGGAGGTGAGTTTGATAGAGTATGTGTGAGTGTGTGTGTTTGTGAGAGTGTGTGAGAATGAGTGTGTTTGTGAGAGTGTGAGTGGGAGAGAGTGAGAGAGGGAGAGAGTGGTAAAGATCAGAAGATCAGAAAGTGAAAAGATCAAGAGGTCAAAAGATCAAAAAGTCAAAGATCAGAAAGTCAAAAAGTCAAAAGATCAGAAAGTCAAAAGATCAAAAGATATAGGATAGAAAAAAGAACAGAGAGATAGAAAAGAGAGAGAGAGATAGCAGAGAAACAGACAGGAGAAGAGAAGAGAGAGATAATAGAGAAACAGACAGGAGAGAAGAGATAGGAGACAGACCTAAGTAAGTAACTGACCTAAGTGTACATACTAACTAAGTAAGAACCTGACCTAAGTGGACATATTAACTAAGTAAGTACCTGATCTAAGTGTACATACTAACTAAGTAAGAACCTGACCTAAGTGTACATACTAACTAAGTAAGAACCTGACCTAAGTGGACATATTAACTAAGTAAGTACCTGATCTAAGGGTACATGACTAAATAAGGCCCTGACCTAAGTGTACATAACTAAGGAAGTACCTGACGTAAGTGTATATGTTAACTAATTAAGTACCTGACCTAAGTGTACATAACTAAGTAAGTAACTGATATAAGTGTACATATTAACTACGTGAGGACCAGACAGACCTAAGTGGACATAACTAAGTAAGTAACTGACCTAAGTGTACATGTTAACTACGTCAGTACCTGACCTAAGTGGACATAACTAAGTAAGTAACTGACATAAGTGTATAAGTTATAGACTTATTGTACATAATGAAGTAAGTAACTGACCTAAGTGTACATATTAACTACGTGAGGACCTGACCTAAGTGTACATAACTAAGTAAGTAACTGACCTAAGTGTACATATTAACTATGTGAGGACCTGACCTAAGTGTACATAACTAAGTAAGTAACTGACCTAAGTGTACATTATTAACTATGTGAGGACCTGACCTAAGTGTACATAACTAAGTAAGTAACTGACATAAGTGTACATAATGAAGTAGGCAACTGACTTAAGTGTACATATTATCTACATAAGAGATAGAAGAGAGACAGACAGACACACAGGAGATAGAAGAGAGGGTATGAGAGGTAAAAGATTAAGAGGTTAAAGAAAATCAAGAAGTCAAAAATAAAATTTTAGATATCAAGAAAAGCAAATCAAAGAGTACAAATTCAGTGAGAGAGAACTAGAGAGATAAGATAATAAAAATCCACTCACAGAACGTAACAGATAACTCCAATACTCCACATATCAGTGGTGAAACCAATCTCGTCATAGTTCACCACTTCAGGGGCGATGAATTCTGGGGTTCCGAATAATACTCGTACACTCTCCCCCTTGTCATAATATCTGATAGTAGAATTTTTATGTTTTATTTATTTTCTATACAAAATTCAATTAAATAAATGCACATGCTTACTGAGAAATGAGTGATTTGTTTAGAATAAAAAATAATGGTCCTGGCACCAAGGTAAACAAACTTGTAATCAGTCTCCAAAAGATTTATGGTTGAAAAAAGGAGCTGATAATTAAGTTGTTTAAATCATGTATGGTCATAATTAACTTTACATTAAAAGCCCAGATATGAGATTTCAGCTTGATCTCAAGTTTTACAATCTCAGGGCCTGTAATGTTGATACGTTTTGTTACAATAAGTTTATTATTACCAGAAACTATTTTATATTACATACAACATTGTCTACAAAGAACAACATCTCTTGTAATGAATTACCTGGCTAATCCGAAGTCGATAATTTTGATTTTGTTGCTTTCATTTTTGATACACAGAATGTTCTCTGGTTTCAGGTCAAGATGTAAAATGTTACGACCATGCATGTAGTGGACGGCATCACCAATCTGGCGCATGAACTGTATACAATCTCTCTCGGTCAACTCGAAGTCGTCATCAATGACACGTTCAAACAGCTCACCTCCACCAATACTGAAAAGATAAAAAAAGATCTTAGAACTTACGTAAATTTAAGTTATTATTATACAAAAAAAAAATTAAAGAGAAAATATTATCAATTTAAAAAATAAACATGTAACTGAATGTTTGTTTTTGTTATTGTATTTAAGATTTAATTAATTTCTATCGTATTTCAAGCTAGAAAAATAGTCATGTTGTCTAAAAAACTTAGTGTAGGCAGGATTAAATAACTTCTGTTTATTTTATTTTTAACATACCTAATTTTACGCGCAAGGTTAGTTTGGTACAAACATACAGACAGGCTAAACACATTATGCCCCTGGTCTATCGATAGGGGGCATAAAATATGTAGTGTAATTCATCACCAATTATATTCACACTGGACTTCCTTTGAAGAAACATTTTCGGCATCAAAAGAAAGGGTCGGTCAAAAAAACCATAAACATAACTATACTTCTAGCCTAAATGCAGAACATGTAACACTTACTATTCCATTACAAGGATCATCTTCCTTGGACCCTCAAACACATCCCACAACATGAGGATCTTAGGATGTTTCAATTTGTTCATTATCTCAACTTCAAGATGGATTTTCTTTTTCTCCGATTCTCGACATTTCAGTACTTTGGCCGCCCAGATTTTACCAGTCGACTTCTCTTCACATTTATACACACTTCCGAATTTACCTCTGAAAATTTTGAAAAAAAAAAATGTATTATACATGTTACTATGGTAACTGATAATTTTAATTCAATAGTTTGTAGTTTAAATAATTTAAAATGAGGTTTTCTAGTCAGGCAAAAAGAAAAATACCTGGGCCACGTTTCATCAATAAGTTTATATCTTAATTAAGATTCTTACCTAGCGGCCAAGTTTTCTTATCTTTCAGAAAGCTTGTAAGCTATTTGTTCTTAAAGATGAGAAATTGTAGGTAAGAAAATATTAATGAAACATATATTAACACTGAGAAGGGGAGATAATATGAATATTTTGATGAAACTTGGTCCTGGTGTCTGCTGACATCCTTCAAAAATAAGGGGTCGGTATGTTGGTACAACTTTTTCAAATAAAATGCTTCAGTTGGAAGATGAAGTCCATATTAAAATATAGGCAGTAAATTTTTTTTACTGAAACAGGAAATAGTCGATGGACAGTCTGTTGAGTGGACACTTTATGCCTTGTAGATAGCATGCATAAGGAGCTCAATTCATAGTACAGAAGATGTCAATCAAAATACAATTTAGTGACCTCTTGACCCTTAAAAGTAAACAATTGCACTTACTTTCCAACTTCTTGTAAACAGTTGTAAAAGTTTTCAAATGTTCGATCAGGTAGTAGTGAAACTTCTCTGTGTTCAAATGACAATTCTTCTGTAAAAATTGAAATGAAAACAAAAAATGAATGAAAAATCTATGAAAACAGATCAGAAAATGTGTATGAGAAGATGACTTAAGCCTAGTCCCCTTTGAAAGGAATTCATGAACCATTTGTGCATATTTCATGAATAGTTCATGAAGTATGAAAAGTATTAATAACTAATTGATATGGGAATTGGCGGCAAACTTGATGCTTATGATAATTGACATCACGGTAAAAAAACTCAGGGTAAATGACACAAGCACTAATGGCAGACAATGTTTTCTTCGGACAATCAGACTAGTAGGCAAAAGGGTATCATATCATAATGAAGATTTTGGATGCTATAACTTTCAGTCAACATAAAGTCAGGCCCTGTGGTTATAAAACTTGAGATCTGTCTCCAAGCTCATCAGTCTCATATCTTGTCATTCAAAATTTCTAAGTTAATTATGATCAGACATTATTGATAGCATTGATACATTAATGTGACAGCTTAATTGATCTGGGGTGGTATTCACGAAAGATCTTAAGGATAAAATTTTCCCTAAGGTTGAAGTTTTTCCTTAAGTTTCAAGAGATTTTCCTTAAATCTAAAATAAATCTTAATTAGTATTCGCAAAGCATTTTAACTTAAGATTTTCCTTAAAAGTCACGATTTTTTTTCTTAAATTTTAAGGAAGGTTGCTTCCTTAAATCTGTTAAGGACGACCTTAAGTATCCAAAATTTCATAAGTGGGTTTAGAAATCGCATAGAATGTCAAATTCAGGTGGTATGTATTCACATTTGGTTTCTTCGTAGTTTGAACATAATTATTGTGTCTGTCAAAAATTTGTATCATTGAGGTTATCCTTTTTAAAGTGAAACACAGATAGAAGCTGTATACAGCAAAACATTCCTACAACTGTACAAAACTTTATTGACAATTAAGGCGTTAAGTCCATGATAATTAATTACATATTATGTGTATGCAACATAATATAATTAAGACAAATACTAAAGCTATAAAGATAATTCAAATACAAATTAACACAATATTGCATGATGCATTACAATGAGACTTACTCGACATTTTACAAAATATTTTAACTGTCTTAGTAATAAGAAATCATTCTAACAAAGCTAATTTAACATAGAGACAGTATTTAATGATAAGAATTATCCCACAAAAATATTTGCTACAATGGACATATCTATGATAGTTTAATTTGAATTACATAAATTCTCTAAAACATGCTCACTAAATTTAAACCTTTTGAATACAAAAACTGACAATTTCTTTTAGCTTAGTATTTTTTTCGGATTGCAATAAACTCCTTAGCTTCAAGATGTCCTTAGATCAGGAAATCCTTAACTTGTGCTGAGGAAATGTTTAAGGATAAGAAATTCCTTATCCTCGGTTAAGGAAAATATGTAAAGGATAAGGAATTTCTTAAGGTAAAACTTAAGATTCTTCATGAATACCATGCACCCCTGAGCATTCAATTAGACATTAATTGGCTCAATCTACACTATACTAAAATACGCTGAGAATGGAATTGAAATTTGAGCTTGGAGATGTTCTCAAGTTATATAACCTTGGGGTCAGGTTTCACTCAACAAAATCAGGTTTTAACAAATCTGTTTTTTTTTGTTTCATTTTAAATCCTTTTGGGTGTTTATTAAAAGTGAACAATTATTGTGATGTTGTTAGTAGGGGAATAGGGTGCAGTTTGGCAGCATGCCAAGAAATGGGGACAAGATTTTATCATGAAAAAGATAGATAGGTACCTAAATATTGGCAAAAGCCATCAAGATATTATTGGAATCAATTGTACATATCTATTATCTAAATTTTTAGGAACTATATACTATACAGCATACCATTCTGTTTCAAGATATATCAATCATTTCTACAATACAGACTGTGTACATGTATAACTTCTATCTATATAAACTAGCTAATTAAGTCTTGTATTTATTTCTATACTTATCATAATAATACAGACTGGTTCAAAATTTCTGCAATATCATGCAAACCAGTCAATTGCAAGCGATGATAAAAAATTAAAACCAGTCTAATGCTTAGAATGACAACATCTTACAGTGAGATGCATTCAAAAAGTATAAAAAATTGAAAAAAATTCTAGTCAATACATGCATACAAAAATATGAAAATTAAAAATAACTCATTATCATTACATTAAAAATGCTAAATGTAACCACAGCAACAGAATTGATTGCATAACAGTTTAGTTTTCAGTATTTTAAACAAATCGTGCAATGCATGCAACCCTTATCATCCCCAAACCCAATGTGAGCTCGATTTTTTAATCAACTAGCTAAATAATCTCCTCATGTGACCTTCCCTCGTTTATTTCTTGCAAACCCAGAATAAAGTGAAAGAAGTGAATATAACAGAACAAAACAAACAAATAGACTGAATGTAACGATATGATATTGAAACAATCTTACACATCCTTACCATGATAAGCTAAAATCAGAAAAATTCCAACAAATTTTATATTTTATTTCAATTTTAATACAAATTATGATATATAATGATAAGACACCAATTATATGAGAACACAATTTAAATCTTTTGCCAAGGACAGAAACCAAAGCATTTTTATTACATTTTAAGTCCTGAATGATTTGAAACTCAATTAAAGTGAGTATAGCCATATTTGATTCATTTATTAAACCTAAACAGTTTTCCTGGACTATATTCGAACCAGTATTAACTTACCTTTAATCAAGGAAATGGCAACTTCACCACAGTTTGAAGAAAATCGAAATTGTTGTCAAATTTTCATGAAAATTTTCAATTCAAATAATGCAGAAACATATATTTTGACAAAATTATCATTTGACATTTGAACCAACAGTATGTCTTAGCTAAACAGAAACTTCTTAGCTAACTAGAAAATAATAAATAATATACGAGGGTCATCCGTAAAGTTCGTGGACAACCTAATTTTAAACAAGAGGGCCAAGATGGCGCTATATCGCTCACATGACAATCACTGTTCACTCTTTAAAACATTGTTTTGAACTGGTGACCTAGTTTTTGACCCCAGATGACCCATGTTAGAACTTGTCCTACATATAAATAAGACAAACATTCTGACAAAATTTGGTGAAGATCCAATCAAAACCATGAAAACTACAGCATAGACAAGGTTTTCCTAAGATTTGACCTCGTGACCTAGTTTTTGACCCCAGATGACCTATGTTCAAATTTGTCTTACATATCATTAAGACAAACATTCTGACTAGGTTTGGTGCAGATACAATCAAAATTTGACATCTACAGTGTTAATAAGGTTTTCCTAAGTTTTGACCTTGTGACCTGGTTTTTGACCCTAGGTGACCCATATTTGAACTTGTCCTAAATATCATTAAGACAAACAATCTGACAAGGTTTGGCCAAGATCCAATTAATGCCATGACATTTAGAGCTTTTACAAGATTTTTACCTAAGATTTGACCTGGTTACCCAGTTTTTGACCCCGGCTGACCCATGTTCAAATTTGACCCACATATCATTGAGGCAAACATTCTGACAAGGTTTGGTGAAGATCCAATTAAAACTGTGACATCTGCAGTGTTTACAAAGTTTTCCTAAGATTTGACCTGGTGACCTAGTTATTGACCCCAGATGACCCATATTTATACTTGGCCGTTATATCATTAAAACAAACAATTTGACAAAGTTTGGTGAAGATCCAATAATAACTGTGAAATCTACAGTGTTAACATGGTTTTTCATAAGATTTGACCTAACGACCTAGTTTTTGACCCAAGATGACCCATGTTCGAACTCGTCCAGGATATTATGAAGACAAACATTCTGACAAGGTTTCATGATCATCCAATCAAAACAGTGACTTCTAGAGTGTTCACAAGGTTTTCCAGCAATTAGCCCTAGTGACCTAGTTTTTCACCGGAAATGACCCATTATCAAACTTGACCTACATATTATTAAAATAAACATTCTGACAAAGTTTCATGAAGATCCAGTCAAAACAGTGATTTCTAAAGTGTTCACAAGGTTTTCCCTTATTTGGCCCTGGTGACCTAGTTTTTTACCCAAAATGGCCCAATATCGAACTCGTCCCAGATTTTGTTGATATTAACGTTCTGACCCAGTTTTGCTAAAATTGAGCTAAAAATGTGGCCCCTAGTGTGGTCACAACATAAAGTTTGATGACGCATGACGCACACCGCACGACGCCGGACGGAGAGTGATCCTAATAGCTCACTTTGTGACATGTGTGCTAAAAATTGTCATGGCAATAATTGACTTCTTTTGTCCGAAGTTCTGTTTCTAAATTGTCATTTTTTCATGTAGTCATTGGATACGAGTTACCAAGGCAACCCTAGTCAGCACCTACGGAGCACTTTGATTTTTTGCAATTAAGCGGATTCATTTTGTTGCAATATTTGTGCTGTAATTTGTATAAAAATGAACGGAAGTGTACAGAATGACGTTGGACGTCGCAGCAAATATTTGTGACGTTTGTCGCCAAACGTTTAAGTAATTGCCTGCGTAATAACAAAGTTATCAAGCATGGAAGAACTGTGCTTATTTGAATTCATTACAGAAACTAAAGTCGACGTCAGAGTGTACGGAGCAGCGTGCTGCTACCAAGTACTGTGTAAGGCTGTGTGTACACCCACGCAGACACTAAAGTTCATTTCAAGTGCTGAGAATTCTAAACAAGAGGGCCACATTGGCCCTTTATCGCTCACCTGAGAACCAAGGCCAATAATCAATGACCAGGTAATATAGTTTCCATCTCGTAAAACTCATTTTTACGTAGATTTTGAGATCAAAACCAACAATGAAGGTATAATACTGTTAAACAAGCTAAAACGTAGCAAATTTTCTAATCCAAGGGTCCATAACTCTTGAAGTTGTGGTCCGATTCCACCCATAACTTAACATGTCCAAAACCATAAGGTCATACACATTCATTGTAAATATGATTAGGATCGGTGAATAAATGAAGGCGCTAGAGTGTAAACAAGCTAAAATATAGCAAATTTTCTAAGTCAAGGGCCCATAACTCTTGAAGATGTGGTCCGATTCCGCCCATAATCGAACTTGTTCGAGATCTTTTGGTTATACTCATTTACTGAAAATATTATTAGGATCTGTGAATAAATGTAGGTGCTAGAGTGTAAACAAGCTAAAATATAGCAAATTTTCAAAGTCAAGGGCCCATAACTCTTGAAGTTCTGGTCCGATATTGCCCATAATCAAACTTGTTCAAGATCTTTCGGTTATACACATTTACTGAAAATATTATCAGGATTGGTGAATAAATGAAGGCGCTAGAGTGTAAACAAGCTAAATATAGCAAATTTTGTAATTCAAGGGCCCATAACTCTAGAAGTTATAATCAGATTTTGCCCATAATCGAACTTAGCCGAGACATTGTGGCCATATACATTGTGAGCAAGTTTAATCAAGATTCGTAAAGAGTTGCGGGTTGCTAGAGTGTAAACAAACTAATTGTGGCCGGACGACGGACGCTGGACATTCACCGATCCTAAAAGCTCACCTGATGAATCAGGTGAGCTAAAAAGTATCAAGATCTCTGATATTGAGGTGATATTTTGATATTGGCTTTGAGAAATTAGCATGCAAGTCCCTATAGTCCAGATTTAGCACCGATGGGTCTCCCCAAAATTGAAAAGAAAATGATTTTATTTAATCGAGAATATTAAAATGGCGGTGCGCAGTTACGCAAGAACATTTGACGGTAGCTGGAATAACGATTTATTTTCTACATGGGTGTAAAGACACATAAAATGCACAACATTTGAGGGCGAGTACTTCGAGAAAATGTGATTATACGTGAGTATAACGTCACGACGTCGATGTGTAGTTTGAAGTGCTCCGTAGATCCATATGTGCGTTTGATCTGTATAGCGTAAACTTTTTAGCTGTCAATATTTCGCTCTGATATTTGGCATGAATTTTGTCAATATATAGCATAATATGTACATAAATTTTTGTCGTAAAAGACCTTTTCTTTGTCTCATTAATAACACTGTCCACAAACTTTACGGATGACCCTCGTATATGAACAAAGTTTGGCTATACTCAAAATACTTTTTTTTTAATTCAAAATACAAGTTTTTTCATGGTACTTTTAGGGTATCGAAATAACATTTTCATAAGAAATTGAATAAATTTCATGGTATAAATCCAGTACGAACCATATTATGACTGTAATGACATCTGAATATCCCAATGTACCCCACCCACCCTGATCTTAAGGCTTCAAATCCCTTGTCTCCTTTCCATCCTTATTTTGTATATAATCCCATAATTTTAGGGCTTAAGGATACCAACATTAAGTATATTTAAGGTCACCAAATACCCATTATAACACACCTACCTGGTGATAATGGTGAGACTATACCATACTCAGACATGGGTGTGAAAACTTCGTGATTCTCGTGCATAAATACATCTGTAATGTTAATCAATGGTGTGTATCTCATGAAACAAGCAAACTGCAAGCATAACTATTCTATAAATAGATCAGCACTGTCACGAAATCTATAAATAGACTAGCTCATTAATGACATCTAAAAATAGACAATCACGTTAATAAATATCTTATACTAAGCTTGGTGCATCTGTGCTCAGCCATAACCAATGACTATAATACTTTCTGTTTGCAGCCTAACAAAGCTATTAAATACAGCGAAATAGATAATAGTATCTTATTAATATGCTATGATACTATTGACAACCAAATAACTGCAAATAATGTTCAATTATTATTATTTCAAAGATTATCATATATATTTTATGGTTATCGAAAAAATAAATCAAATTTCAATTAACATAGTACATTTAATTTAAATCTGTAGCATGAAAATTAATTTGCATTCATTAAAATTCTGAGAACAATTCAGACAGTCATGCAAGCACCAATCAGAGTTAAGTATTTCAAGTCAATAAAAAATCATCCAATCAAATTCAAGGAAAATAATTTAAATTGATCAATCAGAAAATTAGTTCCTAATGGCATAATTTTCTGAACTGGACAATTTTATGAAAAACAAAAAAACACAGATAATTAAAGTTGGAAAATCTCAGTTTACAGAATGTGTAGTGAAATTAAAGTTAGATAAAAGAGAGGTTAGGCGTAAACAAAGTTTGTTTCTGGTTACTTGACCTACGATATTTCTCCCCACAGCCAAAGACATTGCACTAGGCACAAGGAATAGTACACCAAATTCCTCACTTATTTACTTTTCCGTACACTTTCAAGAGCAAACAAGGCCCTGATGGTGGTACCCTATTTTTATGGGGCATGTAACCCAGAAACAAAAAATTTTTGTTTCACCTTATTTACATGTATATATGTATAAGACATAGGCACACTAACATTAGCAGGTATAACATGTTATAAACAGTGTATGGTCTAACTAAGGTACACACAAACAAAGTATTTTATATAATGTTTTCAAAGACATGTGTATGTATTTCATATGATACTTGTATCATATAGTATTGATTATTTTTTTGTTTAATATCTAAACCCATGAAAAATTTCCAGGTATAGTGCATACTGATAAAAATTTCATCTCTACAACGAATTAGGAAGAATCAATTGTCTTTTCTTGTAACAAATGTTGTGCAACTATTCCTCATTTGACAATTTAATCAACAAACCATATTCCATTGTTTTCAAGGGTGAAAGTTGAAAATTTAAAAAAACATGAAATCTTAACCTCGGTGCAGCGGAAACAATATAAACCAGTACGGTCCTGACATGTGAAAAAAAAAGAAATTCCGGCAACCCTGTGTTTTATCTAATCTAAAAGGCAACATGTATTGATAGATATATAAGATGGTCACAAGTTTAGGCAAATCTAGATGTAAGCAAATATTCAATAAAATATGGAAATATGTGTCAGTTGACTTTGTATAAGTCTATAAATACAACATATAAATTCAAAAAAATATATATTATATATGTGCTTTTTAAGCATATATATCTAAATGCATCTACACAGTAAAATTAAGCAAAATGCACAAAAGACACGCTTTCCCCACAAAACAGCACTTTCTTGACATTCCTAATTATTTTCTGTACTTTTAAAGCTTTGACTATGAACTCTTACCATCAGATTCAGTGCTTGGTAACCGTAGCAATGCAGAAGGTCGTCTGTCACTGGTTACCGTGACATCAGGGGTCATACAAGGGTCACTTAATCCATGTTTGTTCTCGGAAAATACACGGAAGAAGTAAGGGGTTTGTGGACGTAATTTCTCAATCCTACATGTTGTGCTCTGAAAAAGTAAAAAAAGAAAGCCATTATCAAAAGATCAAATTTGTGACCAATTTATCTAAATATCCATAAGGTATCACTGCAGGTATATTTTGCTTCCATTCCAAACACCAACAATAACCAAGAGTTGAATGAGGTTTCTTTATTTAAGATGATTCTTGTAATTCCTTTGATTGTTTAGTCTAACAAATATTGAATAACAAATCATTTGTAACATTAAGAAGTTTTTTACAGGCAGCTAATCATGTTATAACTACACTGAAAAAGGAGGTAATTCTAACGGTTAAAGGTAAGTATTACAAAGGGAGCCAACTTCCAACTTATTGGTAGTAGAAAAATAAATGGTGGGAGAAACTGCGACGCAAGTAGTATTTAAAGTTAATCAAAGGGAGGTAACTACTGTGTAGTTATTCAAAGGGAGGTAATTCTTTTACTTACAACACATTTTGATGTAACAAGTTTCCATTCTTCTTCTTCAGCATCACACATTTCAACTCGATAATTAATTATAGGACATCCACCATCATAAGCTGGTCCATACCATGATAAAGTTGCAGCATTTAATGACACTTCGCTCACCCACGGTTTACCAACCGGTGGTTCCGGTACATCTAAAAATTAAAACACATTTATTACAAATCTACACATATACTCAAGGATTACCATAGAAATTAAATTAAATATTAACATCAATAAATCCACAGCCTAGTCAGTTTAATATTAGGGTAACTAATGATGATTTCACAAGAAATTTATGCATCAATAAAATATGCAATGCTGGAATTTCTTTTAAATTAAATGTTATAGTTCTGACAACCAAATGTATGTATTTGTTGTTCATTGGCCCATTCCACAAAGAGACAGGGGAGATAAGATCTATACTGGAGAACCTGGCATTTGTATCCCTACTCTTATTTTGAATAGTTTATCCTAGTTCTTTATCGTGCCCAGTGTAAAGCACCGATACGTGCCTTACCCGCTTCTTGTGATTTTCTTAACGCAGTACTTGGCTTCGTAGTTGGGATGGGGACACTAAAAAAGCGTCCCTGAAATATTGAAAGGCAGGGCTGAGATTCAAACAATGACCTATCGTTAAGAAGTCCAGCATGCTACCAATAGACCACCGATCACTCTCTGTAAACCTAAACAAATCAGTCAAGTATTAAAGGCAAGTAGAAAATAAGATTTTATTAGATTTTTAAACTTACCTTCAACAGTAAGTGAAGCTTGATTTGTGTCGGCACCAAGTTGGTTAGTCACCTTGACGTCAAATCTACCACTGTCGCTTGGTTGAACATTTGATATTATAAGTGTACTAAAACAATCACTTGTCTTGATTTTATATCTTCCACCTAAGAAAACAAAACATTGGGGATTATTCCAAACCAATTAAATAACCATACAAGTATAGTTACATTGACATGTACATGGCAAATAGGCGTAATGTACGTTAATATAAAATTGAGCAAAATTATGCCTATTACTTTGCATAATTACGATTACTTCAGAAAGGCCTATTTTAGGTTGAAATATTAAATAAGAGTTAATTAGGACAATAATAAATGATGCATTATCAACCATGGTATAAGATAATGAATCGGTGTTTTTTTTTATAACCAGTCTCATTTTTCAAAATTCCAAGCATCTCAATGGTTGATTCTATGCAGCGTTTGAAAATTGACCAATGAGAAGCCTGCATATTTAGACTGGTCTACAAACTATACAACATCAAAAAGTGAAGCAAAATAAGCACATTTTTGGTCACACTATTATTTCATTCTTCATGTATTTTCAATGATAAATTAAAACAAGCTTATTTTGAGATTTTAACTTATCAAGTCATTTGGGTCTATATGTGGTGATATATGTTTACCTGTTTTTATTTCTTGTTTATTTTTACACCATGTCATTGTGCCTGGAGGTACAGATGTATAGGAAGCCTTGAATTCGATGGTACTGCCTCGAAGGATACAGAACTCAGCTGGTGAAATGTTGTAAATTTTCGGGGGCGTGGCTGTTGGTGAAAACGGCTCATCAAGAGAATCTTCACCATTCTCCGGGGTACAAGCACGCTCTGAAGTGACAAATATTACTTCATCAATAAATGGAGTACAAATATTACTTCATCAATAAATGGAGTACAAATATTACTTCATCAATAAATGGAGTACAAATATTAGAAAACAAGCCAAATATCATTTTCTTAAAGAAACAGTTTATACAGTTTAACCTCATTGTAGTGACCAACACAATATAACAACCACCTCAACATAGCAAACACTAATTTCAGAACTGTCCATTATGAGATCAACACAACTGTTCCTTTAAGGTACAGAAAGTGGTCATAATAATTTATCAAGGTAGATCTATTACACCAATTACTTACTGTTGATGCATAATGTATTGATTTTAAAGTGCCAACTGAGCTTGATTTTTCTACCATTAGAAGATATTCAAACAGGATTTTCCCACAATTTGTGAAAAATACTGGTATCAATGGAACTGGGAAACATTGCATTGTTTTTAAATGAAATTGGGAAATTTTCAGCGAAATTCTACTTTTGTTCAGATGTTTCCTCCAAATCGGGAATAAAGTCACTATATTGAACTGGGATACCATTACCTATTATATGAATTAACAAGAAGAACTATAACAAAACTTTATAGGTAGACCAATTACAAGAAGCATATTGGTTTATGTTTTTTGTATGGAGTTGCTTTTTTTCATAAAGGATATTGACTGTATATTTTATTCAATCCTCCATTAAGGAGAGTATAAAATATTTATATGATATGAGTAATACACATTATAATGGCAATCATGAGTATTTGACTAATGAATAAATTCATGTATATAGTTCACAAGCACATGGTAATATCATGGTAATAAATGTTAACCAATTCACCATAAATCTGAGCACTATCATACAACCACATTGAACTTCAAATAGCCACACAACAACTTATCTGGGCAATGCCTGCATGATTTACTTACCTGTCAACTATTAATAGATTCATTCATCACCATTAGCCAATCAAATGGCCAGGATTAGCCAAACTAGTAATAGACACTACACTATATACTTGCAAACAGCTATAATAAACTAATACTCATAAGTATAAATCGTCTAGAAAATTCCCTGTAAAAGGTAGACTTGAGGTGGTTACTGTTAACAATAATCAGTTCCTTAAGTTATATCATAGATTTGCATACCTTTAATATTAACATGGCACTTGGTTGAAGTTGTTCCTAAAGTATTGGAGGCTGTACAAGTGTAATCTCCCTCATCCTCAGAAAATGCTTCAGCAATGATCAACTTGGCCGTATCTTCTGAGTAACTCATACGGAAAAACTTGGATTGCTTAAATTAAGAAATATACAATGATCAGTCAATGGTACAACAGTTAGATAAAGAATAATTTGATAAGCCGTTCATCTGACATCAAAGTTTACATTAAATTTTGCAAATGATAATATATGTTCTCAAATAGCATTTTCTATACATAAGGATATAAGGGTACTTTCTTAGAGCTCTGAGCAAAACTACTAGAATTCAATGCTTACACTTTACTTTGAAAATAATTGAAAGGTTTAAATCAAAAGAGACAAAATGCTCAAGAAATACTGAAGATATTATTTAAATGTTGTAAACTAATAAAAAGACAGGAATGATTATAAAAAAAAAATTATTTTTCACTTCCATCGTTACTCACCTTGATTTCTTTATCATTCACAGACCAGCTTATGTCAGGTTCCGGTGTGCCTGTAACATGACATTTTAGAGTAACTTCACTCCCGTACTCAACTGACTTATCTTCTAAAGACTCTTCCACTTCAGGTTTTTTGTCCATACTTAGTGGTTTAGACTGAGATAGCCTTCTTGGAATTGGTCGAATAATTTCCGAATTATTATCTTTAGACTTAGCTTTGTCAGATGTTACAAGAACACTTCTAAATTCAGTTAGTGGTTTCTCACCACTTCCAGCTCTTGGTTTAACACTTTGCACTTCAAAATTATTCTCGACGCATTTTTCTGAGAAAAAAAATTGGGATGTGTTTTTATCGTCAGATTTTTTATCCTCTTGTTTCGGTGTTCTTGGAATGTCAAAACTTTTCTTCCTGACATTGAGCACAAGTTCAGCTCTTTGTTTCTGAATGCTTTTGTTTTCAAAACTACTATCCCCCGACTTGTTATCCTTTGGTGCATCAAGTTTATATTTCCTTTCACTTTCGCTAAAAGATGCAGACTTCACTTCATCCTTCTTTTTAAGAACACTTCTGAAATCTAGTTGACTATCTTGACCATCGGATTTTGTAGATCTCACTTTTGTAACACTATCGTTATCAGGGGTCTTTTTACCTTTCAGAACACTTCTGAAATCAGATTTAGCAGTCTCTGTATTTTCTTCAAATTTCTTTAGAGCTGCACTTATTTTACCAACTGGTTTACTTCCATTTTCTTTATGTTTAACAACATGAACACTGCCGGAATTGGGCTTAATGTCAGTTTTCAATTCGCCAAAATGTGGTTTTGGAGACAAAATTCTTTTAGAATTATTAGATGATTCTTTAAGTAAGTGTTTGTTACTCACAAGCTTCGGTGAATGACCATTTTGTTCCAATGGTAGGCTCGCAGTACCATCGGTCTTTGCTTGTTTATTTTTCAAAACTCCACGGAAATCAACTTGAGTTATTCCTCCTTTCTTTTCAATGACTAGATTGTCAGATTTCTTTGCAGGTTTTGGTACAGTGTCACTAAATCTAGACCTACTTTGAACCAAAGAATTGGATTTTTTCTCAGAATTCAAAATTGGACTTTTCGTAGCTTCTAAAACAGAAGAATCTCCTTTTCTGGAAATTTCCACATCAACTTTTACTGGCTTTCGATGAACAAATTCCACAAACTTTCCACCACTGGCATTATTTTCGTCAGGATTTCTGTTGAGTGGAGCACTGATCTTTCTTTCAATAAGTGTTTCCTTATTAACAGTTTTACTTGTGTCAGGTTCACTATTTCGTTTCAGATTTACTGGCTTAGAAAACACGCCACTGGTCACAGCAGCATGTGGTTTGAATGTCTCACTGTCGACAGATGAAACGTCAGTACTTTCTGATTCAGTTCCATTATACTGGCCATAAAGCTCTGCTGGATTTCTGAAACACAACAACAACAAAACTATGGCTTACAGTGTGAGAATCAATTGACATAGTCAAGATAAAAATATTCTTTCTTTTTATAGAAACTTTTTGTTAACTATAACTAAGAAAACCATGCATCCCTGACATAAGCATTTTGAATGCTATAAATAAAGGACCAATAATTTATTCATTCAAAAATGGCAAACATGATAAACAATTTTATTTCACAGAATAGATTATGTGCAATATCAAGGACATATCAACTCAACCATAAGGAGAATAATTGTTTGCAAATGTTTTTTCCTTAAACTTACATATAAAAAAACCTGTTATATGCCAGATATCACTAAAATACCAAGAATTCAGACAATTAACCTTAATATACACTAGGCCAAACTTATAACTGTGCAGTTCTATAAATTCCAATATCTCCAGAATTATTAAAGCAAGATCCTTGAACTTTTTAGGAATGATAGAAGAAAGATATACGAACAATGTGCATTTCAATTCATTGATCTCGAATTTCATTATCATGAATAACATAAAAACATCAAATACAAAACAAAAATCACAGTTTTTCTTCATTTTTTTCACACTGAATACTTATTAGTGCACTACACATTAAGTATCGGGTATGACCCCCCCATTAGCCCACATTACAGCTTGACGTCTTGTCCTCATTGACAAGACATAATTGTTGAAGAAATGTTGCCGAATGTTGCTCCTACGAACCTCCATTCTTCTAGCAACCTAAAGTGTTAAATATCGATTAAATATCGACAAACTTATTGCGGATTTATTACACTGCGGTAGTTTGAATGCATACAAATAAGGCAAAAACAGGGTAACGAGAGTGATATTAACAGAGGTATGGCAAGACAAATACTCAAGATATTGAGACAATAATTATTTGAATAAATATTAATTAGTCTATTCTTAACGCAATGAAGTCCATTTCAAAATAATGCAGATAATTTATTGTCGAAAATCTCCGTGAAAGATAGATGAATAAATGAGTATACGTCGGAAAAACTATTTGCCAAAATAAAAGTTTCTCTATTTTACATTAACAAACAATTATTTATACAGATAATGTGCAAAATCAGTAAATTCAGATTAACCGTTTGCAAGGAAATATAGACTTACCTCTAGTTTTGACACACTCGTCTGAATAAGTCCGACGGCTATACCTCTGTCGGTGATTTCTAATTTACCCATTTTATGTTTTTCAGGTCATCATATGTCTGAACTACACATGTATCATTTTTACTTTTTTCAATTTACTGTGGTGGGTGGGGTAATTTTTTCTAAACAAGTGTCGGTGCTCGAACCCATGACCCTTTATTGATGAGAGATTACAGTGATTTGAAGTCAGCGACCTTAACCACTCGACCACAGAGGCGGGTATATTTAGCAATTAGTAATATTCTGTATGCAACTACAGTGAAACCTGTGGAACAAAGGTCGCCCTTGTTAAAGACAAAATACGGCCTTTATTGACAGGTGGTGTTTTTTTTTTTTCTAAATAATCAATGATGATTTTTAAAAGAACGGCCACTTATTCACAGGGTGGCCCTTTATTAGGAGGTGGCCCCTAACACAGGTTTCACTGTATTTCAAACAAACTTAAATGTTCAGTAAGAGTATTTTCCTACCTGTTCTTCAGAAAGCTTCTCTGATTGATTAATCTAGGATTTGCTAGAGTTGTCTCTCCTACAACAAGCTGACAGGTGGCGCTAGTGGTACCAGCTGGGTTACATAGACTGCATGTATACTGGCCGGTATCTTCTAATGTCAACGATTTAATTTCCAAAAAATGTTCCTCTCCGATGCTACTAATCTGAAAAGGAGAATATTTTGTTATCAATATTAATCCTTAGATACTAGAGGCAGGAGAGGGCAGGGGGTGTGGCTCCATAGTCAAGTGATAATATCCTCTGACTAGTAATCACTAGTCCTATTGAGTCTAGTAAAATTCCTCCCAAATACTTTGGATTTTTGCAGTAAGAAACTTTTGAGACAGCAAAAACAAGAGGGCCATGATGGCCCTATAAATGCTCACCAGGAGAAAAGGTCATTTGGAGATTAACATTGTTGAAGTTTTCTATACGAGTCCAAGTAAGATCAAGTGACCCATCTGGGCCGTTTTTTATCCCATGGCCATTATATGAACAGATTTAAAAGAGGTCCATTAGACAAAGCTAGATACCAAATATCTTAGCTCTAGGCCTTGTGGTTTCAGAGAAGAAGATTATTTTAATTTTCCTATATAAAATAGAATAAACCCCAGGACAGGGCTAATTTTGACCCTAGGGCAATAATTTGAACAAACTTGGTAGAGGTCCACTAGATAATGCTACATACCAAATATCTTAGCTCTAGGCCTTGTGGTTTCGGAGAAGAAGATTTTTTTAATTTTCCTATATAAGTTTATATAAATCAAGTGACCCCCGGGGCGGGGCCAATTTTAGACCTAGGGCAATAATTTGAACAAACTTGGTAGAGGTCCACTAGATAATGCTACATACCAAATATCTTAGCTCTAGGCCTTGTGGTTTCGGAGAAGAAGATTTTTTTAATTTTCCTATATAAGTTTATATAAATCAAGTGACCCCCGGGGCGGGGCCAATTTTAGACCTAGGGCAATAATTTGAACAAACTTGGTAGAGGTCCACTAGATAATGCTACATACCAAATATCTTAGCTCTAGGCCTTGTGGTTTCGGAGAAGAAGATTTTTCAAATTTTCCTATATAAAATAGAATAAACCCCAGGGCAGGGCCAATTTTGACCCTAGGGCAATAATTTGAACAAACTTGGTAGAGGTCCACTAGATAATGCTACATACAAAATATCATAGCTCTAGGCCTTGTGGTTTCGGAGAAGAAGATTTTTTAAATTTTCCTATATAAGTCTATATAAATCAAGTGACCCCCAGGGCGGGGCCAATTTTGACCTTAGGGCAATAATTTGAACAAACTTGGTAGAGGTCCACTGGACTATGCTACACACCAAATATCAAAGCTCTAGGCATTGTAGTTTTTGACAAGAAGATTTTTTAAATTTCCTATATAAGTCTATGTAAAATCAAGTTACCCCCGGGGCGGAGCCAATTTTGACCCCAGGGGAATAATTTGAACAAACTTTGTAGAGTTTCATTAGACAATGCTACATACCAAATATCTCAGCTCTAGGCCCTGTGGTTTCGGACAAGAAGATTTTTTAAGTTTTTTCTATTTGTTGCCATAGCAACCAGAGTTTTTAATGAAATTTAATTTTTTGAACAACTTTGAAAGGGGACCACCCAAGGATCATTCCAGCCAAGTTTGGTTGCAATCGGCATAGCGGTGTAGGAGGAGATGTTGTTTTAAGTAAACATGGACGCCACGTAACGATGCACGACGCACGATGCACGACGGACGCAGGGCGATCACAAAAGCTCACCTTGAGCACATTCGTGCTCTGGTGAGCTAAAAACCGAGTCGGTCAGGAAACTGTTAACACAATTTTTTTCCTGATATAGTCAAAACAAGCATTTTTTTCTTGTTCTTTAACAATATGTCCACAGCTAATCTTGATTATCTTGCAATCTTATTATCATCAAAACTTGTCAATCTAAGAAAATGGCTAAAATCCAAACTTAAAGCTGGGAGATAGCATTATTGTTTATCACCTTACACAAAAACATTTGTTAAAAGATGCAAAAATTGGAAAGACCGAATCCAAGCGATTTTGTCATCTTTCGAAAAGTATTAAACCATAATGTGTGTATGATTCAATGATGGAATTAAGATCTCAATATTACACTTTGAGCACATTAAAAATAACACAAAAAGAGCTTTGTACTGCACCACATAATCCTTGAATAATTATTTTCAAACCTATATACAATGAATGAAATATTCACATAGATGATTATGGATGGTTTTTATCCTCCAATTTTGAAGAGCTTTAACTTAACAGACAACAAACCTAACACAATAATAACATCAAAAGACAACCACCTGATATTATCACCATAAATAGAATTCTATAACAGTTATTAGATAATGTAGAATCATATTGAATAAACCTATAATGGCGTAATACACAATTTCAATTAATTTACCAATCCAACTACATAAAGTCAGCTACCATAAATAGTTAATTATAAACAACAATAACAGCAACAATAGTATAGGTAATGTATACTTGTTACATATTCAGATAATTATAAGGTGAACAGATGGCGCAAACTGAATAAATGATAAAGATATATTTTACTCTGTAACCCGCCTCCACAACAAAACTTGTTTACTTGAATATTATGCTTTAATAATCCTGTCAGTTTTCCTGTTTTTTATCTTTATTGATTTTTTATTTTATCTTTATTGATTATTATATTTTTATCTTTATTGATTTCATAATCCAGGCAAACTTGTAAACTAAGGCCACATTTGAGAAAAATATAATGTGGCCTTTATTGACAGGTAGCCTTTATCTGGAGGTCAATGACAGTTTTTAATAGAATGGTCTTTATTCACAGGGTGTACTTAATTCGGAGGTGGCCGCTAACAGGTCTGACTGTAGAAATGGATTTTTTAAGACCACAACATCACTAGTTTTTGGTGCTAAGAGGCTGATGATGACCCCAAGGGGTCGGATAAATAGGAAATCTGGTATAAAGCAGAAAACTTGAACCCTTATGATTGTAAAATAAGTTTCAATTCAGTGTGAAAGGTTTTACAAAAAGAAATTAACTAAAAAGAAGGAAAGACAAGGGATTTGTTTACTGTGAATAATTCATCTATTTGTACAGGAATTACATGACATCTGGTAATATTGAATGAAATGAAGTGTGAAGAATCAATAATGTATTAAAACAGTCAATAATCAATATATACATACTGCTCTAAAGTATACATTCTTGCAAAACATAAAACACATAACGACATTGCCTTAACATTTCATTAGAATTATGAAATATTGCGTAAAGCTGCATTAAACAAGTTAACAGTGAATTCTTCTTCTTTCATTTTAATATCTATACATAATATGAATAAACTACTGTTTCATGCTGTGGAGAAAATTAACTGAGAAAATACCACTGTGTTATGAATTTCGAAAAGCATAAAGCAATGTCCATGATAAAACTCACATCTATACTTTCACTGGCAATATAACTTCTCATTTCTCAGCAATGATAAAGCACTAAAATTCTAATTTTTAGCAAAGTCCACAAAATGGAAGAATCCAAGTAAAGAAATTCATATTTTATTTACTTATTGGTTGTTTAATGACCCATTAAAATTTTTAAGTCAATGGCCCCTAACTCTTGAATTCCTAGTCCGATTTCACCCATAATCCCACCTAGGACCAAACATCACAGGAGAGGAAACTGTCCTGTAAGCTTATAAAATCTGGGTAGTAAAAATCTCCCTAAGCGTACAGCTTGAGTTTACCTCTTTAAGTTGGAGAAGTCCCTAATGACTCTTGCTGTTGGTGCAACATTAAACCACAGAAAAAATGAACAACTGAATTCCAAATGTTGAAAGGAAAATGGATTTTTAAGAAAAATATTATTGAAGTAAATGTTACAAACCTTATATCTTGGGCTGTGCCTCAGTATCTGTCGACCTAGTGACCATTGAACAGAAGGAGGAGGGGTACCAGTAACAACACAACTCAAGGTACAGTTGGTTCCCGGTTGAGCGTGGATACTTTGTGGACGGATCGTAAACTCCGGTGCTGTCTGAGATCTATTCTGAGTGTTGCTTTTTTCTGTTGATTTTGTTAGTAACAAAAAAAATCACATAAACATGCATAAAATAATTTTCCAAATGTATATAAAAATTGACCAATCAGAATGCAGCACCTTGAAATGGAATGTCCAACCGAAGTTTGTGTACACAGTTATATCATCAAGTCTTTGTATCATTTCACATTGTAAAATGTCACATAAAAATCACAAATACAACAATATAAAACTCAAAGAAAGATAGAAAAAAACCTTCACTTTTTTAATGTTCGTACATTTATATCACACGTAAAAATAAGAGGAAAGACAGAAGAAATGATAGACAAACAAAAAGGAGAGAAAGAAGAGGTTATTTGTTGTTTTATTTCTTCGGTTTCAGAGAAGAGCGAAGGCCCTCTGAAAATAGATAAAAAGGGAGACAACTGTAAATATTTATTTGAGAAAAGGGAGATAATTCGTCAAGAAATTCTACCATGCTCCGTCATTCATGCATTCTGAAATCATGCATAGGAATGTTTCCTAACAAATCAACAAAATTAGTTGCCAAGATGCATCTTAAAGGCAGCAAGAGGGGGGACGGTGGGGGGGGGGGGGGTAATTTTACCTACCATTCTTAAAGAAAGCACCCAACAATAGAAATGTCAAGAAACAATTCTCAGTAGAGACAATGACAGGGGAAGGTACAGACAAAGGAATTTTAATAACTTCTAGTTTGTTTTAGTTGGTTTAACCCTGTTTTTCAATGATATTTAGGTTAGGATACAGTGGTCGGTTCACCTAACCAGCCTTCCTGAACAGTCTCTAACCAGTACTAACTTACCCTTCCACAAATGGAGGAAAATTGACATTTTTGTCATATAATACAAAGAGACGGAATATAAATAAAACCAAAACTGGTTTCAGCTTGAACGAAGAACATTTAGTAAACAGAAATACATACATTAAAAATCCACATGAAACATAACACTAACACATGCTTCAAGTTAGAATATTTTTCACAAAATGATAAAACTGTGCACATCAAATCTACTACCACTGAACATTCCATTTCAAGGCACCTAGAACTAATACATGTATTATGGATCATAACAATCAAACAATGTAGAGTATAGGAGAACACATCATTACTGAACAAAATAATCTTAATTAATTACAAGGTTATATCCATAAATACTTTTGTATCTATATACACTGATAACACTTGTCATCCAGTTGTTAAAATTCAAATTAATCAATTAAAAAAATCCATTATTTAATGAATAATTTATTCCTATTTTTTTCATTTTCTACATTTTTTTTAAAAACATCAGCAGTTTACTATATATACAGACAATTGAGCCCAAAAATAAGAAAAATAAAGAAAAATTTGCATTTTACATTTCACACAAAACTATTCACCATTCCATCATGTCATATTATAATCTATTCATAGTCTCTTGTTAGATTTTATCTATCATTAAAAATGAACAGTTGGAACACTGACCTTTATTTGAATCTATTTTTTAAAGTTTAATATCAAACAAAATTTATGATCAGAAAGTTCAATGACATAAAAATTTAAATACACATGACTATCATCATTAATATCATAGTCATATCATATTTCACTTTCAAAATTGTACAGTTCAATGTAGTAACTAATTGATCCTAGTTGTTCTAGCAAACACGGCCAAAACCAAACACACAACTTGACACAAGGGGCCAAAACAGCTCGGAATCACAGCCATTCCCAAAAAGAAAACTTCACCTTGTCGTTTTAAATGATACATCACTTGTACTCAGGTGAAAATACCAAACTGTCATTTTATAAACTTTTCCTCACACATGTTATTTGACTTGCTAATGGAACATAAATAGAAGTGTAGAATTTCTTCAGTCTGTTATTATACACTGCTCCAGTTTTGATTTATGGTCAACTTAAGCTGCTATGCATGGATTTTTAAAACTCATTTTTACACAACATTTAGTTAGCCCCAAACTACTGTGTTACTAATGGTAGTAACTACAGTAACACCTGTGAACAAAGGCCACCCGTGGGAAATGCTAATTTGGCCTTTATTGACAGATGACTGTTATTCGGAGGTCAATTTGTTCTAAATAATCAATGATAATTTTTAAAAGAATGGCCTTTATTGCATTGCGTCCAAAATGTGTACCCTATCTGGATAGTTCAAAACCACCAGATAGTTTATTTGTTTACCATTTTTGTTTATTTAAACAACAGTCACTAGTTATTAATCGAGCAAGCCCTGTTAGATTTCTTCAGCAAACATTGATCAATGCACAGGCTATAACCCTGAAGATAATTTAGTCCAAAATTCAAACAAGACCCAATGGAACAATTCTAAGCCATTTTATAGAATAACATCCTTGTTTAAAGTTTTCAGTATGTGGTATATGAATTAAACATAATCATGAATGTATTAAAACCTCATTCTTAATCCAATTATAGTTTATCCCATGTTCACATTTAAATCCACAAAGAAGTTCTGTTTTGTAAAGCCCTAATTAATCAAGACTTTCATGGGTATTAATAGACTTTGCACAACTAGAATTAAACTAAGCCACCAACTCTAACGTGTATTATAAGAGACAAGAAAGTTAACTCCAAGCTATTTGATATCAATACACTATCAATTTATTCAAAATATCATGATTTTGTGTTTTTATAGCTCACAGAAGAAAAACACAGCCCTTTTTTTTGGAAGACTGCATCGTCATGTATGTGCAGTCTCATAAATTAGGTTACACTATTTTTTTTATTACACATATTTGTTTAACTATAATACTATTCCAACAATTCAAATCAAAATAAGCCATCAACTTTTTTTGGATTTAAACATGCAAGCACAATAAATTCTACTCAATCAAAATTTACATTTTATTCCCTAACTTATTCCCAGTGGAATATTTGACGATAACTACTTTTAGGAGAGCACTCACAGCAATAGATGTTTTACATATTTTACTACAATCATTCAGAATGCAAATTTACAAAATTCAGTTTTAGTCCAAATATGCTTCATTCATTTCAAATTGTGATAAAATTGACAAGTTTAATGTATTGTATAATATATATTTCGTTTCTATAGCATCCAAATTTTATAAAAACTCACAAAAACAGAGAAAAATATCAGCATAAATTCCAGCATAAAAACAAACCAGTTCACATATTTTACTTACATATACTATATAACCATTTAAAATACTGTCTACTAGGTACTTGATCTAAATTCATGGGCCGCAATTTACTATTTTATGATATAGCAATGAAGTGAGAAATGTACGAATTATCCTACGGTAATAAATGACAATAAAAAACTTAACGCACATAGAATGTGTGAAGCCACGCCTGCAGTTTACAGAAAATAAATCCAGAATTAATATCATCACCACGTCTTACTTAATACCATTGAAAACATACTTACATTAAGTTAAGATACATTTATCTGAGCTGCTCAAGTTGAAAAATAAGATAATTTGCTCATTATTTGGCACAAAAACTCATGAAAATGTCATCACGATCATTTATCTTAAATGACTTGGCAAAATGAGTTTCCTGTTTGTAGAAAGATTACATTTTTTTTACTCATATTGAAAAAAGTATCTTTTTTTTAAAATAAACATTGAGATGTTTAAAACAACAACAAAAGATTAAAGTACTGAAAGTACTCATGGAAACTGAACTTACATAGACTTGAACTGCAACATGAAACGGGAACAAAAAATAAACATAGTACTTAAGTCTGCATAAAAATTCATCTGCTCAGATTGAGTGACAGCTAAGGAAAGCTAACTTTTGTTCAGTTTAATAAAAAATTTAAAATGAGACTCAGAGTGGTACTTCTCACAATCTTTCCTGAACTTCATTTTGAGTTAAAATTTCCTAATTTCCTGTTTTTTACCATTCTGTCAACACATTCAAGAACATATCAAATCCTTTAAAAATCAGAATTTATACGTACATGTACATCTGTAAGCAAATATCCAATAAAACTTCACCTAGCTATCTGAGCCATTGAAATGAATTTTTTTTCATGAAACCATACACTTTGATGCCAGTCAGACAGAATTAATTAAAAATAATGCGTTTAATATCCTTGACTATGATTTTTATCTTTTCATGATAGGTATAACAATAATATCAATAACAAACTACATTATCCTGTTTTCAATTCCATTCATTTCGTCGAAAAAATCAATCGTTTTTCCATTTTAATCCGTAATTGATTTTTATATTGATATCAATTTATTTTCAATGTCATTTAACTTCCAGAGGTAATAAAATCTCCAATGAATTTATAACACCTCTTCGAAAACAAGAAATATATACCTAGGGTGTTTTCATGGCACACTTAAATAGCTGCTATTTGCTGTCTGACATTTTTAACAATAATAAATTCTGATATTTTTTTTACCAAACTGAGTTCAAAATAGTTTCACATTCAATCCAGGAATTTTGTTATCTTTGGAACAGATGGTAATAAACTGTTTTTGTTCGGATTTTATTTTTAGCACATTAGGCTGCCAGTCGACCAAATGGGGCTATTACCTAATCTAACCCGTTTTTCCACAGGTACTTGACACTGTTCAACCCACCTGACATAAATCTGAGGGCCAAATTGTTTATTATGTACATTTTTCAGATAAATGAATCTGACAGACCACCTACATGATTCAATAGTATTTTATTCAGTTCTTACATAAATTAAGGGTTACAACCTGAAGATGCTGAAGGACAAGATATTTGCACAACTTAACAAGGGCTGACAATATCCTCTCAAGAATATAACAAGCATGTCAATAAACGTCAATAAGAAAGATGACACAAAAAATTGTAAAAAAATATTCAGTTGAAAAAAGCACATCCTACTAGAAACAAATAAAAGGGTTTCGAATTTAGAACAAGAAAAAAGTCTATTGGACATCAAAGAAAGAGTATATTTACATTTTCCTCTTTGTAAATAAAGATATCTGAATAATTGTTCCTATATATATTAACTACCATTTGTCATACCTTTTCTGCATGAGTAGTTACTTTAACTAAGACACTTAAATCCATATGATATCTACTAATGACAAATGTCATGTGGACATAAAATAGAATTTAGCATCAAATTACAAGGTATTATGAACGGGACTTTAATGCGATTGTCAGAATAATTGAGTGTACATGTAAGTATTTAGCACTATTGATTTTTGATTGAAATATCTGATTATGTTTGTTATCATTCTAGCTTGCCAAGGACGTCAATCGATACTTGATGACTGTACAAGTTAATAATTCCTCAAATTTTTGCTAGATTTTGTTTTTAAGGAATGACTAGTGTTATCAGTGCATCTTGTACAAAATATGAACTCTTTTTTTAAAATACGTAATAGTTATGTTCTTATGCAAAAGGGAAGTAACTCTAACAAGCAAAGTATGGTAGAAAAATTATCAAAGGGAGACTACTCTAAAATTCATATTAGAAAAACAACAAAGGGAAGTAAGTCTAACATAAACAATACCTTCATGCACTGTTAGTCGACAAAATGTGTCAGTATCTCCATAATCGTTATATGCTTCACAGACATATTCTCCGGAATCCTCCGGAAAAACTTCCGGAATAATCAGGGTATGTGTGTTGCCCTTGGTTACCATGCTGCAAACCGGATCAGTTGGTGGAATCTCACGATTATTGTGAACCCACACGATATCAATAGGAGTAGAACCTAGATAAACATACAATATACCACAATCTTATACATACACCTTGAACACTCTTATTTTAACACATCTTTGATGTAAATCTTTAAAACTTTTAAATAAATTAGAAAATCTCTTTCATTAAAATGAATTTTTGCATGTACGCACATACCAGATAAGACGAAATATTTTTAGAGTGCATTAAAATTCTCAGAAATGTCAAAAGCAAAAGCATGTTTTTTCTTAAAACACTAGCACCTCTATTAATTCAGATCTCTTTTATTCAGTTTTATGTCCAAAATAACACACAATGCCTCATTTGTGTAATTAATTATTTATTTATTTATTTATTTATCAGTTGTTTATAAATGGCCCATTCAACAGCTATGATAATTTCAGAGCCACCCCAGAGAGAAAGGGGAGATACGATTAAGGAACAAGAAACATTTATATTCCTACACTTTTTAATAGTTTTTCCTGGTAAAGCATCGATATACGTCTTGCCCTTTTTCTGAAAAAGCCTCCCTCAGAAATTCGAAAACCAGAGCCGTGAATCAAACCTACGACCTTTCGTTTAATAGTCCAGCGTGTTACCACTTGACCACAGATGTGTAATTATTAGACTTAAAAATATTTGAGCCAGAAAAGCCTACAAGTAAAACCCTTATTATGTAAAGGCATTGTCAGTGTCCTTCAAGGCTATCAAGTATTACAGTATCAAGAACTTCATTGTTTTGTGGATCAACTATAGGGAGTTGACATATCAGTCCAGACTAAATCAGGCAAAATGCACATCATTATTACATAGTTTTAAGTATGCAAACCTATAAGGTAAATGCCCCTCTTAAAATGTACAATAAAGCACCTCGATTATAATCTGCATTATGATTCTACTTATAATATAAATCAAATAATACATACTCGATAATAAAATAAAAATGCGTGTCAAGTGTTAAGACCTGACCAAAGGACAGTTATAAATAATATTTGTTCCCCACTAAGCTGGCCAACAACAAAATTAACACTAATTCTCTCAGCTTAGGCAAGAAGAAATTTACAATCATATTTAAGGTCATCAGATGGACCTTTCAGTTTCCTCTTTTCTCTGGGTCTTATATAATTATCATTTAGCCAGGGTTATATCACAGGTAACTGTATCATGAATAGATTATAAAAATATGAAAAAAAAAAAAAAAATATTTATTACTATATTAACAAGGTATATTTCAACGAAAATCCCAAGATTTTTAAAGCATCAAAATTTGTTTTGGCTAAAGATATTTCCAGTGATCGATTATATTCATAAAACATATTGTTAAAACAACATTCATGCAAAATCCCAGAGAAATCCGTTGCCTAGTTCACCAGTTATGCCACAAAATGTAAATCAATGCTTCGGGACGATCACTGAGGTGATTTTGACATCCACTAAATTTACATAAAATAGACGATATTTAGTCTTAACCGTTGTGTACAAACATAATGAACAGCTACACTTAGAAAACACAACTGTTGGAACACATTTACCCCCATGACAATTTGTAAATTCGTTACATGTAAATGTCTAAGCAATAAACAAATTTTCGGCTTTAATTTTTATCCCCGATAGACTCCATTTCGGGACTCCATTTCGGTTCATATGACGCGCGTGCTATCCAGTTTGAGACAACGATTTTCATTGGCCGATTTCAAAGGGGTTTTCCCAGGTGAAATGACGTATGTACAAGAATTTGGTTCCCAGCCAATGAAAACGAACGTTACAAAATACACTGGGATTTCTCTAGAGTCATCGACAGAATGAAGTTTTTACGTTGATATTTAGATAAAATCGGAATTTAAACGTTGAATGGTAAAATAATGTAAATAAATAAAGCTTTCAATGCAGGAATATGTTTTTGTTCAATTACGACCGTAAAAAGTATATTCATTTGCATGAATTCACCGGAATCCTTGATGAAATTGAAAAACAAAAGTCACCTCAGTGATCGTCCAGAGAATTTTCGTTGAAATATACCTTGCTAATATAGTAATAAATATTTTTTATTTATTTTATTTTTTTTTCATATTTTTATAATCTATTCATGATACAGTTACCTGTGGGTTATATGGCAACTTATGGTCCAACGTGGGATATGAACTCACAGCAGTGAGGGGCTAGTGATTACTTAGTCAGAGACATTAACCACATCACCATAGAGGCCCTCCCTTAAAGTTTTAACCATCAAAATCCAACTTACAAAAATATGTTGGGATGCTTTGCCCTTAAAAAATATGAAAAGCATTTCAGAAAATTAATAGTCAACTAACTGTAAAAATGATGTTTTTTTTGCCTAATCATTGTCAAGACTTTAAGTCTTGTCTAAACTGACCATAAAACAAATGCATGACCTGTCCACCTTAAAAAATTTGTATCTATAAAGCTTCCATAGATTGATTATTTTCGCTATGACTTAGTAAAACAAAAAGTATGGTAAAATAAACAGACTGTACATATCTTTAAGTATTTGACACCGGTGGCAAAATCATTCAGTATAAAGTGTCAGAAATTAAGTGAAATTGACACCTAAATGCAGGATTTCATCAGTCCTAAATGTACATTAATTTAAAACCACAAATTTTGATACAAATGTTGAATTGAGTAAGTATATAACACCAGTAAAATAGTTCACATTCTTTGTTGGTTACACTATATGTGAAATAGCAGCAATAGTGACCCTGTCTCCCAAACGTGTCTTTCCTAACATTTCAGCTCTTTTGTAACGTTAATGAAAAATTCAGTTTACTGGATTCGTTCATACTTATAAAAAAAAATCCAGTTAATTGAATCTTTTCTCATGTTAATTGGATGTTTTACCATGTTTATAAAAATTTTGATTGAATCTTTTTTAAATGTTAATGAAAATTCCAATAACTTTGTTCATTTCTAATCCTCAAGAAAATTTCAAATGAGTTGCTTTTTTCTGCAGTTCATGAAAATTTTCAGGTCTAGAGACTTCAAAACTGTTATGAAAACTGCAGATAATAGTAGTTACTGTAATCAGTGGCCAAGTAAATTGACACAAAAAACAAGTAAACTTTTGTTTTCAAAAGAAAATACAACCTTTTCAAATACATTAAAAATATAATGTAGTTTACCCATAAATCCACTTCACAATAAATCCAACAATATTTAATAAATTTAAAGAAAAAATCATAAATTAATTAAAATCCAATTAAGTGTATTTTTTCAACCATTTTGGTACTATATGAAGTATTGAAGTAAATGCTTACAAAGTAAACCAAATAGGCTAACACACGGAAATGATTGTAAGGTGTGACTTCACTAACATTAAAATTTTATCACATATAATGATGTGCCAAAGGTAGGCATAGATTTATATGTTACTTGTTACATTATATTTATATGATCAGTCTGTCTTTGAACGCCTACATCACAAATGTCATAACAAACATATAAAACATGCAACTATGTCTAACTTACAAATAAAACCATAATTATGTCTGCTTGGTTAAGGAACGAAATTTGATTCAAATCAATACCAAATTGTTCAAATTCAACATTTTTAACATATTTACTCCATTTATGGACAGTGGCTCTAAGAGTGAAGTTTGCAAACTTTTTGATAAATAAATAATTCGTAAGTGTTTGGTACTTAGATTAGATAAAAATATTCCCACACCAAACCATTCAATTTTATTTTAAATAACAGTCGGAAGTTGGGTATTAAGCTATATTAGAAAGGAACCCTTAATTCTTAATCACAAACCCCTAATATTTCATGGTAGCTTTTATTTCTGGACCCCTTTTTTGCCTAACTCATATCTTATGTAATACAAAAATCTTTGATGTCAACATCAATTTATTATTGAAGTAATGTCAGTTTTAATGTTACGTTAAATTGAACATGCTACACATTCCTGACCATACAATATCACGCAAAAATCTCATACAAATACACAAGTCATACTGTCGATAAAATTCAGATAGACATTTCAAATTTCTCATTTGCATAGAAAAGAAAGAAACATTTATCATACAAAACTTAAAAAAAGAAATCCATGAAATTGAATAAAATTTGAAAAATTATAATACTGCTACTATTTTATAGCAATATATTATTAGCATTACAAATAAAACATATGTTAAAAATATGATTTTGAAATGATTTAGAAATTAATGTCAATTATCTAATTTGTTCATTTTTTTACAAAAATCATATTCTGAGTTTTGAAGATAAGTTTAAAAACCATAGACTCTGATTGGCTGATTCCAAGGAGAATCTGTCAATCGACCAATCACAAAGCAGTATGTCGAGACTGATCTCAAAACTCAGTTTTATAGACTTTGACCTAGGCAATATTCAGTTTAACATGCACATACCTTTGACCTCCACGCTCATCTCAACTCGATCGCCGTCATTGACTTCAATATCTTGTAATTCTTTGGTAAATATCGGTGGTTCTCTTAAATCTGATGATCCTGGAAAAATTACGTAAAATTAAGTAAAAACTGTCCGAAAGAACCACTTTACAGAGTTGTGAAATTAGTTCAATGATTTAACAGAATTTATCAAGAATAATACGAAACCGAAAACATTTTGATTTGGTGGAAATGAAAGTTACACTCACCACTATAAATACTGGTAGGCGTAACATCTATAAATCTGCATAAAAAGTCTAAACTTAACTTAATTTTCCTTACAAATTTTATCATAAAATTAATATAAAATTTACTAATCTTCCTTCAAACTTGGTTACATAAAGGAGAAACACACTAGCAATAATTCATGGTAGTTTAAAACAAGAATTTTTCAGAGATTCAAGATAAGTGTACCACATGTATATTTGGGGTACCACATTTTGTACATATTTCCTTTTGTTTACACAATCATGCAGGGGGGTGTTTAGTGGAATGGCCAAAACAGGAAAATCAAATTTAGGGCCCCAGTGGGTACAGGGATTATCAAAACTGCGCAAATCTGCAAAATCCACAGAAAGGCCACATCCCTGACATATTAATATCGCACGCTTGACATGTAAAATTAACAACTACCTGTTGGTGAGTCAGTATTCAAATCCAAATGTATGAATTATTAGTCATTGATTAAAAATTATGTCCATATTTTAAGAAAATGATAATCTACACTGACATCCAATGAGACTGTGTAGAATGTTTAAACAAATATTTACCCAAAAAAATGTCTTACCTTGTTTAAATCAAATTTGTTTCCGATATAAAAATCCAAATAAAAAATCCACTCAAACTTTATTTGGAATTTTCACCATTCATAAACCACCAAATTAAATGTTAAAAGTCCACGAATTCAACTTAAAACTTTAATTTTGAAAAACTTTTAAGTGCAATAAATACTAGCACAATATACTGCATACCAACTTTTGTATACCACAACAGTTTGCTAAGTTAGTTTTAATTAACTAGCATGATTGTTATTACATAAACCACAAATGAATAAAACCTGTACTTCGATTTATTTTAAACCCTCCAGTAATATACTAGTACTGAAGAAAAAATCTTTTTAGAGAAAAAAACCACTAATTTCTCCCATGAAAAATCGCCCGCTAACTGATTTTCATATAAAAGGACCTTTGTGTTACCAAGGTAAAAACCTCATACACGCATCTAGAATTTCCAACTGCTCCGATGATTCTGAATTATGCAACTAGTTCTTTTCATTTATAATATGCCTAGGGTTTACCAAAGCATTTAATATCATCAAATGCTTGAGTAAGCTTTCTAAACATTACTGGGAGGATCACACTGGAGAGATTTTATCCCCAAATGTAAGATGTTGAACTCTTGAACAATTATATTATACAAACTGAAATCGGTCAGAAAATTTTATTTACTAATCTGCATCCCGGTCGCAAAAACTTGTTTTTTAAGGGTAACAGCACAATACTATTAGTAGAAAGATCATTTCCAATGCAACTTAATGTCATCTTATACTGTTATTGGATTCATATCAAAAAGGGCCACATTTCTATTACAGTAAATGAAACTGAATTTGAAAAGTTGACAATACACAAAACTAAGTCTTCCAATTCATCTTTCCATAAAGTTTGATTGATCAAAACCCATTAGTATGGTAGGCATGATACAAGACACTTCATGTAAGACAGACAGACGGACAGATGAACACACCGACAGGTGGACATGGAGGAGGTCAGGCAGGCAAACACTCCTCACCAAACAAACCACTAGTTCCAGCACACCAGGCAATTATGTTAAATTTCACTTCCAAATTTAATTAAAGGGCTCGATGCAAAATAATCCAGGATAGAAACCAGCATGATAAAAATATTAAAAACAAATTTATCTCCTTTTTTAGAGCAAATTAAAAGTTTTTCATTAAGATCAGCATGGACACCTACCTAGGTACTCCTACTTTTGTAATTTATATTTGTGTATCATGGACAAAACATATAATGTGCTTACAAGAAAATCTGACTAAGCCTTTCAGTATTTTGTTATAAAAAATATATGATAGCATCTTAACCCAATATAAATAAAGGTACAAGATTATAAAAACTTAATTCATCCATAGTACTTTAAAAAAATGTTTAATGAGGATGACCAGGCTGATTTTAAAACATTTTTTCTTACAAAATAAGTATAAACAGGCTGAAAAAATAACCAGCACAATAGGAATTAACAGGGTTGTTTCTATAAATAACCCATGTGACCTTGATACCAGGGCTTTGACACCAGAAAGCATGTGATGGGCAGCTAACACTAAATAATTACCCAAACTTGTAAATGAAGAATGTATCATATTGATACCGGAGCTTTGACTCCAGACAGCATGTGATAGGCAACACTAAACAATTACAATATCTAAACTCAAAAAAACCAAGGCTAAATGCCGAAACGTTAAGAAACATAAAGAAATTTTTAACACGTGTTGTTGTTGTTTTAACTGTATTGTAATATCTAAACTCTTAATACATGAAGAATGCATATTAATCAAAACAAGTAAGGGTCACAGAGTCAATGGATATCACAATTTAAACAAATGTGCCAGGTTACAAAATACGCCCATCAAGGGCCAAAACTCAGAAGTGTCTACAGATTGGTTATCAAACTTGACCGAGATCTCACGGCCATAAACATTTCCATGAAGTTTGGTGAGGATCTGAATAAAACTGCTTGAATTAGAGAGTGGACACCGCCCGACAAACCGCCCACCCGCTTGCCCGTCGTGGGTGATCCCGTTATATGACCCATTTTTCAAACGGCGTAGAAAAATTGGTTTTAAAGTGTATATTCAACCAACATGGCACTTTAACATCAGGTCAACAAATGGTTCCCTAAGCAGCCATGGCTTCCCTTGCAGGTTCCCTCTTATACACCTGGCAAGAGAGAAGCAACATTTAATCATTTTCTTGCTCAGACACCTTAATCCCGAACCTTGCACCCTACCAGAGGAACACTACATCTATTATATGATACAAGATTACAAAAATCAAAATCAAGTACATCGTCCTCACCTTCAACATTCACAGAGGCAACAGTCTGATCCTCCCCAGCAACATTTTTAGCGATACAAGTGAATTTTGACCCTTCAGCAGTGTCAAGGTTATCCATAATGAGACGACCTTTGCCCTCTTTGTATTCCATACGAATATCCTGAGAAGACCCTAATTCTTCATTGTCCTTATACCATTTCAAAGATGGGCGTGGCTTCCCTAAAAACAAGGAAAAAATTAATGTAAATCTTGGGACAAATTTCTTGCCGAGAAAAATAATCCAAAAATCAATTCCCAATTATATACTCACTTTCACCTGGTATTCTTAAATACTTACATTGGTATAGTTCTTAATTGCCGTTTATGTTGGACAGGTACTGTTTGAAACCTATCAAAACTAGACACAAAACTCTTATAATGTGAATATGGTATTAAAACTGTTTCTGATAGATGCTCTACAGATGAGGAATATGTTATTGTTCAAAAAAACTTTTTAATAAAATAAACAGTAAGATAAATTGCCTAGATGGGTTAGCTAGGTGGAAGGGGCAGAACTAAGGCCAAAGAAAAAACTCATCCTGGTTCCTGCTAAAATTCCTAAGTAAATAACCGTCAGTAGGTTAATAGACCTTTTCCCCAATTTTAATTTCAGTTTGGAGAAATGGTTCATATGAAAAATCAGACAGAGAAAATTGACCAAGAGTGGAAAATTCTCGGCTTGACAGAAAAAATATGGTCAGTCCAGTTAGTGGAAACAATGATTTTTTATCACATAACCTGCGGTCCAGAAGTGCCGTAAAGCCGTGCCGTAAATATCGTTCGGCACTGCCAAACTGTGCAATAAACATTCAAATTAGCCAAATCACACATTTGCATATTTTGTATTACTACGCTACTACGATATTTGTAAACATGGCCGACATTGATGGGCAAGGCAAAGCTGTAGTTAATGAACGTGTGTATCGAGGCTTTGGAACTTTTTATATTGTTAGACTCTGTGACAGTGATTGTGAATTTGAAATTGAAAGCAAAAGGTTGCTACCATTCAGTGAAACCCCCGCTACACAGCAGACGAACCAATTCTTCTCCAGTTCTGCGAGGAAAAGACTCCGTATCCTGGCCTCTGACAGTGACTCCAGGTGATTCAATAAATCCAATTTACACGTTTCTAAACGGTCACAATACACAGTTCAAATAATTAAGAGAAATATGATGTGTACATTTAAATATTGACACTCGTGAACATTTCAGTACACATATCTATGACAAGGTCACGGACGAATAGCGGATTTATGTTAAATGTTGTTTAGTTTGTTTTATAAATGATTTCAATATTCATGATATTAATAAAATGATGTTTGTGTAAATAAAATAACGATTTGATGTCTTTTATCATGCATTTTATTGCCAAATGATTAATTAATAGAAACATGCACTACTTTTTTGCGGTAGCGCTCAGTAGTGAACAGTCTACACTAGACATCTTGTATATAGGTCATCCTATAGTCTGTTTCATTTTCTGTGATTGTTTTTACGGTTATGGGATAAATAGAATCTTACATTCGTGCTCATTCTTTACCATTTTTATTAAACTCGTTGACAAAAACAATATGACACGAGGCTCTGCCGAGTGTCATATTGTTTAGTCAACTTGTTTAATAACAAGAGGGCCAAGATGGCCCTATATCGCTCACATGAAATCACTGTTCACTCATTAAAACATTGTTTTGAACCGTTGACCTAGTTTTTGACCCCAGACGACCTATGTTCGAATTTGTCTTACATATCATTAAGACAAACAGTCTGACTAGGTTTGGTGAAGATACGATCAAAATTTGACATCTACAGTGTTAATAAGGTTTTCCTAAGATTTGACCTTGTGACCTGGTTTTTGACCCTAGGTGACCCATATTTGAACTTGTCCTTAATATCATTAAGACAAACAATCTGACAAGGTTTGGCCAAGATCCAATCAAAACCATGACATTTAGAGCTTTTACAAGATTTTTACCTAAGATTTGACCTTGTGACCCAGTTTTTGAACCCGGCTGACCCATGTTCATCCTTGACCCACATATCATTGAGGCAAACATTTTGACAAGGTTTGGTGAAGATCCAATTAAAACTGTGACATCTACAGTGTTAACAAAGTTTTCCTAAGATTTGACCTGGTGACCTAGTTATTGACCCCAGATGACCCATATTTATACTTGACCGTTATATCATTAAAACAAACGATTTGACAAAGTTTGGTGAAGATCCAATAATAACTGTAAAATCTACAGTGTTAACATGGTTTTTCATAAGATTTGACCTAGCGACCTAGTTTTTGACCCAAGATGACCCATGTTCGAACTCGTCCAAGATATTATGAAGACAAACATTCTGACAAGGTTTCATGATCATCCAATCAAAACAGTGACTTCTAGAGTGTTCACAAGGTTTTCCAGCAATTTGCCCTAGTGACCTAATTTTACTACAGAAATGACCTATTATCAAACTTGACCTACATATTATTAAAATAAACATTCTGACAAAGTTTCATGAAGATAAAGTCAAAACAGTGATTTCTAAAGTGTTCACAAGGTTTTTCCTTATTTGGCCCTGGTGACCTAGTTTTTGACCCCAAATGGCCCAATATCGAACTCGTCCGAGATTTTGTTGATATTAACGTTCTGACCCAGTTTTGTTAAAATTGAGCCAAAAATGTGGCCCCTAGTGTGGTCACAACAAAAAGTTTGACGACGCACGACGCACACTGCACGACGCCGGACGGAGAGTGATCCTAATAGCTCACTTTGTCACTTTGTGACATGTGAGCTAAAAACGGTAAGGAATGAGCACTCATTCAAGATCCTCTATTTAATGCCTAAGGTATGCAGGTATGCTAACATATTTAAGTATCAAATCATGATAAAATACGTTTTTGATGTTTAGGGGTGAAAAAATACCTGAACAATATTTCAACAAATTTCATACCACATATTGATTCTCAAACAATCCTTTTGCCATTAATGTCTTGTGCCGCTAAATCCAAGCTTAATGGTATTGCTTTTTTTTATTGATACCAGGTAAATACATTTTTGTACATCATGTAATGTTGATTTTGTATGATTTGGAAGATATTTTTGAATGCAGTATTTTCTATTGGCTATATATTTCAACGCTGGTATACAAACATATTTTTCTTGTAAATAGAAAGTTCTACATCATAATAAAAAATAAAAATTTTATTATCAACATTGATATGTTGTGCCATCAGTCAAGGAACAGTAATTAATTGATAAAATCAACTGCGATGTCTGTATTTAATTCTTTAAAATAGATATTATACAAGCAATACATATAAAGGCTTAATATCAAAAATAAATCATCGCCATGGTGATATGTATTTTTCGTTGAAGTAATTTTCACATTTGTAAGCACATTATTAAATACAGGTGTGTAATAAGAGAGGTCCATGTGGAAGGCTGGGATCCCATGTATAGTACCTATAATTCAATCTTTTTATTAATATTATTTTCGGTCACTGATCAGACGGAGGAAAACTTTAACACAGAATGGAATACGACCAAAATGCTTTATTAAAAATCAAATAATGAACAGGTAAGAATAACAGCAATTCTACAGGCAAACACAAGTTTGAGGATAATTTGATGAGAATGGGCTGACTGCCTCCCCCGTGTACCACCCTTCAGATTTACGACATAGCTTTACAAGATTCTCAAAAAGACCCCCATGATCATCAAATCTGTAGAAATCTTTAGAATATTTATATTTTGATATATGATTAGTTGTTCAAATTAAGGGATTAATGAATGATAATAAATAAAATTCAATAAAAAAAATTCTTCTAAAAAATCTTCAGCCTAAAAATCATTATCATACGATAAATATCTCCTAATCGAGATAAACCTAAATTGTTAAATGCTACAATTTTCAAATAGATATTCTGCATATTTTTATTTCTTTTTACAAGTCAAGTAATCCTTAATGGACCCTGTCCTCCACAACATAGATATGTGATGTTGAATCATTTATACAGCAATATATAGCTTCATTCAAGCTTAAAGTAATTCTTGTTAAATGAATCATTGAAGAATATATCCAAGTAGAGTAAAACCATGGAAATCCTGTTGCTACTGGACCAGAAAAAATAACCGGATTTCCAAGAATTTCGGATTTTACATGCCAACCAAGATATCTTATAAATTTACAATGCAAATAATGCACTCTGTCTGGTCAATTAAAGTTATTTCACATGAATTTAAAGTAACTATATTGCATTGGCCATTTTAAGCTATTTTCACACAAATTGTTAACTTCTTTGAATTAATTTTAACCAGTACCGTGGTCATTCAAAACAGAGTTTTGATAGCTAAGTGACTGTATTATCCATATCTATCCCTTTATACTGACACACACCTCTCTGAAGTACCACTGATAGGTTCCTGGGCAACTTACTATTTCTAATCAGTACTTATGCCTATTTTAGGGAAACGTAAGATTTGTGTTTGAATCCAAATTTTTATGATATTATATTTTACATCTCTAAGTATATGAAGGAGTTATTTTTTCATTGGGGTTTAACATCTAACAAAATCCAAAGACTTTAAGCTTAAACAGTGTGGGTAGACCTACTGACCTTCCTTAAGATAGCTGGAAAGATTCCTCAAATGAGATATTTGTCAGGGACTAGGTGGGAATCAAATTCACAGGGTTGAGTGGCAAGTGATTTCTAGTCAGAGACCATAACCCCGAGACCAATTCATAAGTGACACAATTCATTAAAACCAACTACATGTATTTACCTGTGACTTCTGTTTCCAAAACTAGTTTTTCACCAGATTCAATAGATTGGTCATTCAATGGTAATGTAAACTTTGGTGGGACAGGCTTTACACTGGAGTCTGAAAAATAAAGACAAAACTAAATATACAGTTAAAACTGAGTTAGTGGCCTCGTCTGAATAAAGGCCACACTGTGAATAAATGCCCTTGTTTTAAAATTCGTCTTTGGGTTATTTAGAAAAAAATGACCTCTGAAAAAGGTCACCTGTCAATAAAGACCATATTTTGTCCTGTCTAATGGTGGCCTTTGTTCACAGGTTTGACTGTATATCATATACTAAACAAATCTTCCAACGCATTTCTATATTTCATATTTTCTTCATTTATCATTTCATTTAAATAAAATTTGCAGAAAATGTTACACAGCAAACAATCTTATTAAAACAATGTGTATGGACAAAATGTGTCACATGATTACGCAGCTAATCACCAATAAGCTGTTAAATGCTCGAGTGCGGGCACGATTTACATGTGCATATCGATAAATTAAAACCGATATTAACTCATTCGTTAACGTTTATTTATCACTTTAGCAATTGATTTTGTGACCACTAGGTCGTAATTATGCCAAGAATCAGCCCCTAAAATCGCGCCCGTGCGATTGGTCTACTCCAGGCTGGAGCATCGCAGCTTGCAGTAGCAAGGGCTTTAACCTGTATTGTTACTGTGTGCAATTTATGGAATAAATGACATCCTGTTGGTAAGTAAATAAACACGTTAAAGCATGCGAAACACTTCCCACCAAATACAAATGTAATGTTTTTTTTTACTTTTTGAGGGAGGGGTGTGCACAACAAATCGATCGTACATGTCATTGAACAAATATTTTTATAAATATGGCCCAGAAACCTACAGTAACTTACCATAGTGATTCAGCAGGAATGGAACAATGTTCCTATGCATTCTATCCAATGCCCATATTAAGCCAACGAGGAACCGTTGTCGCGCTCTTATTATTGCGGTCGGTGGTCATAGCAGATATTTACAGAATTTGTGAAACAAGAGGGCCATGATGGCCCTATAAATGCTCACCAGGAGAAAAGGTCATTTGGAGATGAACATTGTTGATTTTTAAAATTTTCCTATATAAAATAGAGTAAACCCCAGGGCAGGGCTAATTTTGACCCCGGGGCCTTAATTTGAACAAACTTGGTAGAGGTCCACTAGACAATGCCACATACAAAATATCAAAGCTCTAGGCCTTGCAGTTTCGGAGAAGATTTTTTAAATTTTCCTATATAAGTCTATATAAATCAAGTGACCCCTGGGGCAGAGCCAATTTTGACCCTAGGGCAATAATTTGAACAAACTTGGTAGATGTCCACTAGACAATGCTACATACCAAATATCTTAGCTCTAGGCCTTGTGGTTTCGGAGAAGAAGATTTTTCAAATTTTCCTATATAAAATAGAATAAACACCAGGGCAGGGCCAATTTTGACCCCGGGGCCATAATTTGAACAAACTTGGTAGAGGTCCACTAGACAATGCCACATACAAAATATCTAAGCTCTGACCTTGCGGTTTTGGAGAAGAAGATTTTTTAAATTTTCCTATATAAGTCTATATAAATCAAGTGACCCCCGGGGCTGGGCCAATTTTGACCCTAGGGCAATAATTTGAACAAACTTGGTAGAGGTCCACTAGACAATGCTATATGCCAAATATCTTAGCTTTAGGCCTTGTGGTTTCGGAGAAGAAGATTTTAAAAAATTTCCTATATAAAATAGAATAAACCCCAGGGCAGGGCCAATTTTGACCCCGGGGCCATAATTTGAACAAACTTGGTAGAGTTCCACTAGACAATCCCACATACAAAATATCTAAGCTCTAGGCCTTGCGGTTTTGGAGAAGAAGATTTTTTAAATTTTCCTATATAAGTCTATATAAATCAAGTGACCCCCGGGGCTGGGCCAATTTTGACCCTAGGGCAATAATTTGAACAAACTTGGTAGAGGTCCACTAGACAATGCTATATGCCAAATATCTTAGCTCTAGGCCTTGTGGTTTCGGAGAAGAAGATTTAAAAAAATTTCCTATATAAAATAGAATAAACCCCAGGGCAGGGCCAATTTTGACCCCGGGGCCATAATTTGAACAAACTTGGTAGAGTTCCACTAGACAATCCCACATACAAAATATCTAAGCTCTAGGCCTTGCGGTTTTGGAGAAGAAGATTTTTAAAATTTTCCTATATAATTATGTCTATATAAATCAAGTGACCCCCGGGGCGGGGCCAATTTTGACCCTAGGGCAATAATTTGAACAAACTTGGTAGAGGTCCACTAGACTATGCTACACACTAAATATCAAAGCTCTAGGCATTGTAGTTTTTGACAAGAAGATTTTTTAAATTTCCTATATAAGTCTATGTAAAATCAAGTTACCCCCGGGGCGGAGCCAATTTTGACCCCAGTGGAATAATTTGAACAAACTTTGTAGAGTTCCATTAGACAATGCTACATACCAAATATCTCAGCTCTAGGCCCTGTGGTTTCGGACAAGAAGATTTTTAAAGTTTTTTCTATTTGTTGCCATAGCAACCAGAGTTTTTAATGAAATTTAATTTTTTGAACAACTTTGAAAGGGGACCACCCAAGGATCATTCCAGCAAAGTTTGGTTGCAATCGGCATAGCGGTGTAGGAGGAGATGTTGTTTTAAGTAAACATGGATGCCACGTAACGACGCACGATGGACGCAGGGCGATCACAAAAGCTCACCTTGAGCACATTCGTGCTCTGGTGAGCTAAAAATGTGACTTTATAAATCACAGGTGACTGACCTAAATAGGTTATGATTCGTTGTTGGTTAAGTTTTTTTCAAGTTTTATTTATGCAACCTGTTAACAGATGGTTATGTGACACGAATTCATAATATCAGTTAATTAATAGTAATATTGAATAAATATTTATCATTATTATAGAACAGTGCGTTGGAAGTTTTGCTTAGTATATAAATCTCTGACTTCTTAGAGCATGCTCATTCAGTCACACAGCACATAAATTTTTCAACCAACAAACCAGTAAGTCGTTACTTCTACAAGCACCCACTTTATCTTGAGCATTTAGTCTGTTTCAGTGATTCCTCGAGATAACAAGGTTTAACTGTAAATGACAGTTACCTCATATAATAACTGAAATAAATACTATCACTCTTAAGCCGACATCGTAGATGACACTAGTAAATGATGTATGTCTTATAAATGTCCAACTCTTCTCTGTGGTCATGGTGGCGAAAATCTTCTGGCCTCATAAATAAACTTTTAACACTTGTCCAAAGAAATTATCAACTCATTTTGCATTCCAATCATGGTTTACTCTTGGACATCAATTGTATAAATTTGAACATAGCCGATATTAATTTCGGTCATTTCGGGCATCGTGGAAGCGGGTTATGGTGGTAATAAAAGTTTGTTATTTAAGAATGAACAATTAACAGGAGGACTATGACAACAATGACAAACAATGACAAACAATATGACCAACAATAGTTATTATTTTTCCTTATCTTACCGTAATCAACTTACTAAAAAGAAATGAAATGACATTAATTTTGTAGAAAATTCAAATGTTTGAATTTTAAGAGAAAAATTTGCCAAACCTCATACAAGAAACATGGAGGAAGCTTGAAATTTGGACATACTCTTCATGTGAAAGCTAGAACACGAAAATTCATTGCAAAGAACCTTATGTTTATAGGAGTTGTCTCCCTTGGTTTATCTAAAATAATGAACTTAAATTGAAATTCCACTCAAACTTGAAAAAAATAATTAGTATAGCAAAAATAGACCCATTTACAGAATATATTCGAAGAAAAAAACTCAATTATTCAATAAAGCAATCAATCAATCATGAAGCAAGCAAGCAAGCAAACATTTGATAAATTAACTGATCATCAATCAATTAGATTTAAATCTGACCCAAGTAAACACACATATAGATTTGTTGTAAAACCTTCTTACATTATATATGTAGGATATGAAATGGTCCCCAATTTTTTCTGACAAATAAAATTTGATGAATTCCACATAAAAGTAAATTAGGTCTGATAAATCGAGCACTTCAATGACCAATCTAGGATCATAACATCGCCATAAAATTGAGATAAATTCACAAATAATGCATCTTTTCATACAAAAATTTGCATAAAACTGATATTGGCCTCCTGGGCTATCAAATATTTATATTACATGCCACAAATCTTTGTTGATTTATTCTCAATATTAAATTCTACTGACTGTAAGAATTCAATTTTTAAGTTTACGTATCATAAAAAAATACCATAAACTACTTGAAGTTTGTAGTGGCCATAATTTTGCTTGTTTAAACAACTTCGGCTTCATTTTATTGTATCAATATAGGGCAATAATATTTGACTGGGATGAAAATATTTTTTTATCATTTCAAATTTGTACTTTTTTAAACTTTTCACTCATATAATATACTAGTATAGAAGATAGTGATAATTCTTATGAGAAAACAAGATGTGTTATTAAAACACAATGACCTAATACAGTATAGGTTGTCATTGTGTAGTGTTGTTCTATGGCGCATCAACTACAAGTGGTCATATAGCCCGCAATAGTAGAGATTGTCATGAGGAACCAACATACAAGGTTTGATGATTGTAGGTGGAAGAGTTTTGATTTCATAGACAAGGGTTAAGTCTGTGACAGACAGACAATATCAGACTTTCACAAAATTCTGATAAAAAACAAATGCATGATTGTACATGAAATTAAATGGTTCCAGAAAATACTTATGAAGTAGTAATGACTTATACCAATACAACATATATAGCAAAAAATTAAAACTTTTTATGATCAACTAACAATTTTATAACCCACAGGTGTAAATACCAATCCTAATTAATTGAATATTCATTCATGCATTAATTACACCATGACTTAAGGTGGTGAATACTACATTATATAATTACCATAGACTTTTTTTATATTGAATCTAACATGTACTCCATGAACCTTTCATGTAAAATCTTTCTTCTTTAAGCAATATATCTTATTAGGCTTAAAAATTACATTGTTTCTGGTTACATTTCATTAAAACTAACATAGGTTAGTCGGAGCTTTTTTTTTGCTCTTGAAAGCGTGTCAAAAGGTTAAGAAAGTGAGAAAGTGGATGTACCATTCCTCAGGCCAAATAACAAGAGGGCCACATTGGCCCTTTATCGCTCACCTGAGAACAAAGGCCAATAATTAATGACCAGGTAAGATAGTTTCCATCTCGTAAAACTCATTTTTACGTAGATTTTGAGATCAAAACCAACAATGAAGGTATAATACTGTTAAACAAGCTAAAACGTAGCAAATTTTCTAATCCAAGGGCCCATAACTCTTGAAGTTGTGGTCCGATTCCACCCATAACTGAACTTGTCCAAAACCATAAGGTCATACACATTCATTGTAAATATGATTAGGTTCGGTGAATAAATGAAGGCGCTAGTGTGTAAACAAGCTAAAATATAGCAAATTTTCAAAGTCAAGGGCCCAAAACTCTTGAAGTTCTGGTCCGATTTTGCCCATAAGCGAACTTGTCCAAGATCTTTTGGTTATACACATTTACTGAACATATGATTAGGATCGGTGAATAAATGAAGGTGCTACAGTGTAAACAAGCTAAAATATAGCAAATTTTCAAAGTCAAGGGCCCATAACTGTAGAAGTTATTGTCCGATTTTGCCCATAATCGAACTTAGCCGAGACATTGTGGCCATATACATTGTGAGCAAGTTTAATCATGATTCGTTAAGAGCTGTGGTTGCTAGAGTGTAAACAAACTAATTGTGGACGGACGACGGACATTCAACGATCCTAAAAGCTCAACTGATGAATCAGGTGAGCTAAAAAGTCTTGGGTTACAGTAGAAAATTAGGGTAGGCCAATTTTCTTTTACTCTTATTTTTTTCTCTCTTCATATAGGTACAGCTAAAACCCAATAAATGTAATGTATTAAAAGATGGAAAACCAGTGTTTAACCAATTTACCGATATATTGATCCAGCGATAAATACCATCGTCTAGTGTACTAACAAGTCTGGGATTTGGCACATTTTCTCATCTGTATCTCAAAGAATGTTATATTTCTTACCTAAAATATAGCAAATGAAGGCCAATATGGCCGAAACGTTGAGGTTTAAATAAATTAAATAAACAATTTAAGTTTTGCTGAAGTTAGACTTCTTTTTTACATAATATTTCTTACCTAAAAGAGATACACAACCACTGGTTCTTGCTTCACCGCCGCTATTTTTCACGATACATTCATATACTCCAGTGACACGTTTAGAAGCTTCTCTCAGAACGAGGCTTGCTGTACGTCCGTCAAACTTCTGCTTGGCCTGCCAGGATCCTACCTCCCGACCATCTTTATACCAAGCTGCCTTACCATCAATGGCATCTAGAATGAATAACAAAAAAAATAAAATAAAATACACAAGAACACTTAACACAAAAATGCTTTTCTTTCAAATATAACTTATTTATGTGATGATTAATCTTCTCTTTTTGTGACGATTGATTCATCAATCCCTCACAGAGCTTTCGTTTCAAAACAAACAATATAAAGGAAACTCAAAACAGAACAACACAAAAAAAACGAACAAAACCGAATGTACATTTAATTTTAATGTGCTTTTAACGTCCACCAAGAGTCTTGGTCATTTTGCAGCTTTAAGGCTGAGGGAAGACTTCATGAATACACCTTGAGTCACCAACCTCCAATAGGCTAGCTGAAGCACAGCTTCCTCACAGTCAAGTGAAAGTTTATTCAAACTTACAGTGGTGAGTGGCAAGACTTAGCGAGTACTAATCAGAGACCAAAACCGCTTCACCACAGAGTCCCCGTACCAAACAAACTGAATCATATCTATACTTATTTATAGCTTTAAGACTCTAATTGATATACAATTCTTGTCTCAAGTTTAACAACCCAGAAACAGTCATCTTTGTAATGAGCCTCACAAAATTCAATACATAAGGAAAGAAATAATTTTAAATGACTAAATTTAGACAATGAAGATGTATATTTCAGTCTGATAGTAAACAAGAGGGCCACATTGGCCCTTTATCGCTCACCTGAGAACAAAGACCAATAATTAATGACCAGGTAATATAGTTTCCATCTCGTAAAACTCATTTTTACGTAGATTTTGAGATCAAAACCAACAATGAAGGTATAATACTGTTAAACTTGTAAGCTAAAACGTAGCAAATTTTCTAATCCAAGGGCCCATAACTCTTGAAGTTGTGGTCCGATTCCACCCATAACTGAACTTGTCCAAAACTATCAGGTCATACACATTCATTGTAAATATGATTAGGATCATTGAAAAAATGAAGGCGCTAGAGTGTAAACAAGCTAAAATATAGCAAATTTTCAAAGTCAAGTTCTGATCCGATTTTGCCCATAATCGAACTTGTCCAAGATCTTTTGGTTATACACATTTACTGAAAATATGATCAGGATTGGTGAATAAATGAAGGCGCTAGAGTGTAAACAAGCTAAATATAGCAAATTTTGTAATTCAAGGGCACATAACTCTAGAAGTTATTGTCCGATTTTGCCCATAATCGAACTTAGCCGAGACATTGTGGCCATATACATTGTGAGCAAGTTTAATCACGATTCGTTAAGAGCTGTGGTTGCTCGAGTGTAAACAAACTAATTGTGGCCGGACGACGGACGATGGACGCCGGACATTCAACGATCCTAAAAGCTCACCTGATTCATCAGGTGAGCTAAAAACCATAACAGCATCTGGACACAAGATTGTTATGACTAGATTTAGTCAAATTCATCGGAAGATTTAAAACCAAAACATTCACTCACATTTAATACCACATAATGAATATCACTTCACTATCTCCAAATAATTGTAAACTGACATCATACAAATAATTCCTTTTCATTTATAACAACATAAATTTTAAAATGAAAGATAAAAGCTCATCATTAAAAGATATTGACTACAAAAATAAATCAATATGTCATCGAAAAACTTGAAAATTTCAAAATGAAAGGTGATGCAAAAAAAATTCAACCAGTCTAGATAAATAAAATATTTAGAGTAGAAAAATAGACACACAGTCTGTTTAGATAAACATGCCAATTTGCCATAATCACATTATTGGCTAATAAATTGTCATAAAAATTTGATTCCAATCTCTAAATGGTTACAGTATACATAAACTTTTATTGATATTTACTATTTACACTTATTCAAATTTAATTGATACAAGGGCATTAATAAAGGGAAACAATCCTTGGTTTATTTTTTGATTCAGTGAGTTTAACGCCATTTTTCAACGATATTTGGGTTATTATATTTGGTGGCCTGCTCACCTAACGGGTTTTCCTGGACTGGAATCTAACCAGTACTAACTAACACTTCCACAAGAAGCCCGCAACTTCTCCACATTTGGATGAAAATTTACATTTTTGTCAAATTTTCAGCGAAGGGTATCACCTATTGCTGCCTAGAGATTCAAACCCAGATCGCCAGGATACTAGTTCAGCTTGCTAACCACAACCCAATTTTTTTTTTTAACAAACATAAGAATTTTTCACAGGGTTTTATACAATTTTGAAAATCATCTTTTTTTTGGAGGACCAGAAATTTGAACTCCTCACAATTAGGAGATTAAACCCATAATGCATTGTACAAAAAGGTCATCCAATTACACTGACCTTGAGTGAAATGAAGCATCCAAGTTTTGAATATCAATTAAGTTTAATTCAATGACCAACTACAATTAGCAGGTAGTTACGAAAATAAAACATGAAAATATTGTATACAACATATTGTGCTAAACTTAAGGTTGAATCAGGGTATTGTGGAAAAACAGAACAAAATTGCTTAAAGCAAGAGGGTACTGCCCTATCATATAAATATTGTAGCTCAAAAAAAAGGTTTGAAAGAATAAACAAAGTTATAATCTTACACAAAAAAAAGATAATTTTACCAAAAATGTCAAAACAAAAAATCATGTATCAAGTTGGAGGAAGACTATAACTGCCAATTTTCTGTATTAAGAAGTCCCAGGAGGGATTCAAAGAAGTTAACAAATGTTACAAGTTACTATTTATACACATCAATTTTTTTACATCAATATCCGTACTTCAAAAGCTCTCATAAAAATCTTACATACATAAAATGATTTCTGGGTAAAACATAAGACAGAGTATCACTTGCTTTTAAAAGTATTTTTTGGAAAATTAACTTGACAAACAGGAAAATAATACAATTCTTAAAACTACTAATTGAAATTTAATTTGTTTTAGATCATACTTTGTTTGTAAACTTTACATACTCGGTACTGGTGTAAGAAATGAATTAAACTAGAAATGTGTCTGTAGGACACGGATGCCCCCGCCATTTCACACTGGACACAGAAATGAGTGTTGTGTGGGAAATATGTGAATACAACATAAAGCAGGTTGCTTGGGAATGCTGCCCATAGTGGGAAGTAAAGATCACCTAAGGGTGGTAAACACACAACTACATTTCACTATTTCAATATATAGAATGAACATAAATATATAAGTGTCCACTGTGACCTTGACCTTTGAGTAAACGACACAGTTTTTGTGTATGACACATCATCTTAATATGATGAATATTTGTGCCAATTTATTTCAAAATCCCATCATACATGACAAAGTTATAAGCCGGACAAGAACATACACTTTCACTATATCCATAATAATATGCACAAAATTTTACTGTCCACTGTGACCTTATATAAGCCAGACACGAACATATACATATAATGTTTTAAGTGTCCACGGTGACCTTGACCTTTGAGCAAGCGTCACAGTTTTTACGCATGACACATCGTCTTGTTATGATGAACATTTGTGCCAAATTATTTCAAAATCCAATCATGCATGACAAAGTTATGAGCCGGACACGAAAATTCCTTCACACACACACACATACACACACACACACGCACACACAAACGGACAGGGTAAACACTATATGCCATCCGCCATTTCATGGCGGGGGCATAAAACTAAGAAAAAATTATCAGTTTACCTTTAAAATCATATTTTTTTAGTTTAACACTGCTTGTACGAACAACAGTAAATCCTCGTGTGTGATCTTCGTTAGACATAAATATTCATTGATTTATGTTAACATATAAAACATTAGATTGTACGTTAACAGATGTCAGAAAAACTGTAATTTGAATATTTTGAAAATTAGTCACTTTTGAATAGGATAAATAAAATTGTCAAAAGATTTTTTCATTTTTTCATTTTATTATTGTTTTATTAATATGAATGATAATAAAACAAGTATTAAATAAAAAGAATTCAATAATAAAATTTATCAGACTAATCTAGTATAGAAATCTAAGATTTGCAACACTGAACTTATTTCCTTAAGTAATGTCTCAAAAAATAAGAGGATATTCCAGTTCATTAGATCCAGCGAAAAGTCACATTAAGATTTAAATCCACAAAGTTATCTATTGTAGAATACACAGCTCATAGTGCAACAAACTCAACATCAGAATAGAGAAGATGATGCCACATAAATGCTAAACGTTGTCCTTGACCTCTCAATGACCACTAAATCACACACAAACACAGTTACAATCAAAAAGGGGCTGAAAAACTAAGAGTCACCCAAAATCATCATTTTTGGAAGATCATTTTAATAAACAGCAACTTGAACTGACACTGTAGCAACACCCATCAGGTCCAAATACATATTTTAACCCTATCTACCCAAATTGACCCAAATCTCAAAGAAGTCATAAATTTATGGCCACTTCACATATTAGGTAAATATACCAGACACAAGATTAAGCTGGGAACCAGTCATATGTTTTTATTAACATCATATCATTGAAATCAGGAACCAAGATTTTTATAGTGCTTGTAAATTATACATTTACAAACATTGACATAAATTTTCATAACCATATATTCTATGTACAAGAAGTGAATTTATGATCCCTGAAAGTTCAGAGTTATAACTGATAAATTAAACCATTGCCACAACAAAGTTGACACCAAGTTTACACTACATGACATAATACAATACAATTTTTATAATACACTATTTTTACAACTTTCAAAAGTTATGAAACCTGAAGTAAGTCTTGAGTGTTTATTACTCCCATATTTACCAAGATATATCATTTTGTTTTATATATGCAATACACAGTCAAACCTGTACATGCTTGCCACCCTATGAATAACGGACATTCTTTGAAAAAACGTCATCAATTATTGTAGAACAAACAAACGTCTGAAAAAAAACTACTGTCAATAAAGGCAACATTTTGTCTTTTCCAAGAGTTAAATCACATGTTGACATATTTGTCTGTATCTGACAACAAAAACCAAGATTACCTGGCATCATCCAGGGCCCATTTCATAAACATATCTTATCTAAGAAGGTAGTTTTTAATAATAAATATCTTTGTAAATAAAGAGTGTTTGTTTTATAATTGTTTTGGGGGATCTATTGTCAGCCGTTAAATGTAATTTTCTGAAATGTACACCGGTACTACACCATCAGCAAGATTTTTAAGTTAAAAAACTGCAAAGATGAAAATTCAACAGACCTCTTCAATCTTGGCCAAAGCAATGTTATAACTACGGAAAGAAGTAAGCAGACCTCGCTAGGACTTCACTAAGAGCAACATTGCCGTAATAAGTGGTCAGAGAATGTGATTCAAACCCCCCTTAACAAAATGGTGTGACAGGGAAATAGGGGCCAAATTTTGGTCCCAAACATACCCCCCCCCCCCCCCAACTGAAACCACACAGTAAATATCTAAAACATACATAGATAAAATGGTACATACTATGAAATTTGCACACAAGGGTCGCATCTTTCTCCTTCTCGGCAAATTCTGTGTCCTCCAGAGGAACATCAACACTAGGTGCCAAATACATGGACGATTTTCCTGTCTGAGATTTTGGGCGAACTGAAATCAAGGAATAATATATCTAACAGATGAATTTCCGTCTATAAGGCCTTAAAAAATGTTTGTTTCTGGTTACTTGCTCATTAAAAATAAAGTCAGCAGTCTGCGAAATTAGCAGTTGTCCTGTTGTGCAGGACAACCAATTTTTCTTTTGGACAACCAAAATTTTGGTTCGGACAACCAAATTTTCATTAACAAATTAAAGCAATAGCAGCTAAAATTTCCGTTTCGGGCAACCACATTTCAAACCTTAATTTCACAGACTGAGTAGGTAGGTCAGAGCTTTCTGTTTTTTTTTGATGAAAGGTCAAAAAGTGAGAAAGTGGGTTTTCCATTCCTCTGGCTAATAAAAGGTCTAGGTTCACAGAAACAAATTTTTATTTATACCTAAACATATAATAATTAGTACATAGCAATAAACTGCAACAAATACATATGCATGGAAGATTTTCTTGGCAAACTGAAATTGAGGTTTAACATAACTTTTAAATGAATTTCTTTCTATAAAAATCACAAGTAAATGGCAATAAACTGAACCCCATAAAAATACATGAATCTAACATTCAGACAGGTATACAATGAACATTTGACAAGATGACTTTAAAAATGTCGAAGTGACAAACATGTATAAAGAATCTAACTAACTGAATTACATTGAAAATTTGACAATATGACATTAAAAATGTTGAACTGATATACATGTATACTGAATTTAATTAACTAAATTATTGCAAATTAATTAATAGTGGTAGAAGTTGACTCAATGTACAGATCAAAGCCATTGAACTTAAAATATGTTGATTTTTAACACACTATTTCACATAGATTGTACACCTGAAAACACCAAGCAAGCTCAAAAATTAAGATCTCAGTCATACTTTAACGCAAGTTGAAAGATTGGTGCAATTATACTTTAACTTGATGAGTTTGTGAATAAATTAGAATATCAATTCTGGGTTTGAGCCCTTGAACATCCTGACCCCGAGATTATAAAACGTGAGATCAGTCTCAGACCTCAAATCTCATATCTTGTCTTTTAATGTTTCTAAGTTAATTGTGATCAGATAAAATTTATATTATTGATACAAAAGTCTGACAGTATAATTGATCTGAACATGTATTTTAACATTATCAGCGCTTTTTTTTTCAACCATAATACAGTACAACCTCTCCAGAGTGACCCTCAGTAGAGCAACAACCTCTCTATAACAACACCTTCAAAATTTCCCTAAGCTGATATATACTGTAAATTTAACCTCTGTAGAGCAACAACCTCTAAACAATGGCCAATATTTATAGCTCCCACAGGGTGTTGCTTTACTGAGGTTGTACTGTACTTTGATGATGGACTTGGGAGACTGTTCTCAAATTTTATAATATCAGGGACTGGCCTGACAATGGCCAGAGCAACAATAATCTGGTCTTTAAACCACCTTGATTGAAAGTTTGTAGGTATATAAATTAATGTACATACAACTTTTTATCTTAAATAAATTTTGACAACACATCATTTTTATTCTAAAAATAATGAATTCAAAAATAATCTGATAAAATATGATTTAGAATATTAACAAACAAATTAAGACAGTTCATTACAAAAAGTCTTTAACTTAATTAATTCTACATAAAAATGAGTTGTACTCTTTTAACATTTATACAAAAAAACTATACATACATGTAGATGTAAAGAAGTTAAAACAATTACCTGGCTGCTACAGGTCAATCCAAGAAACTCAATTCATAAAATGAACTTGTTAAAGTTAATTTACTTTTAATACCAGAAATAAACATGTTTGGTGTCTTTATCATATGACTATAGATGGAAAAGTATATATTAACACACTCTGTAATACAGGGTTGTATATAGCGACAACTAATGGGTGTTAAATGGAGAGTGAAATATACAAATTATTATTTATTATATTTTAAGGCAACTGTAAGAAAAAAATTTGTTTGCTATAGATTGTAAATGGATGGGGGAACTCACTAATATTAAATAAATAAAGAAATATTTATTTTATTATCCGTCTTCATAGCATAAACATGGCAACAGTGTCACAGCTGAGATCAACATTTTATCTTAAAAATCAATAAAAATTATCTACACATAAAAGTATTTCTTTCCAATTGATTCAATTCTCTTTTTTCAACTTGAAGTCGCTGTAATTTGATAAACTTTTTCATTCCAATTTTTTTTGGAAAATATCATCATTAAAATATCCAGATCTGCCCCTGGTTTCACTAAACATTATTACAAAATTTCACAGTAGCCAAAATGTCAAAAAGTCAATGACTTGCAACATACCGATTACCATAACCAATATAAAAATGTCTAAATATAGGAAGCTAACTAAGGAGAGTGATATTCGCTTGCAACATCTTTACAAACGTTGCATTGTTTTATTGTAATATCGTTCACGTTCATCTACCACTTCAAGTGTCAACCCTTGTCTATTTCCCATGTTGGAAGTTCAAAAATCAAGACGTTTTTAGGTATGGTCGTACATTCGGTCAGACAATTGAAATAAATGCATAAGGTGTACAAGTAATTGATTTGTTCGACCACAGATGCGTTTCACTCTCTGATCGACCTTTTGCAACGCACCTTAAACGTTTTTTTTCGTTTATGTAGTGTGGGAAAAATAGTATATCACATGAATTGAACTAACATACAGATATCAAAATGTCATAATTTCTCTAAAAGATTTAAACTGGACAAAAACTACTTAAATGTAATAGTTTAACAAGACAAAATGAGGCAAAGAAACAAATGGTGTTGACAATTTGTGAAATCAGAAATTATGATAAAAACCTTCCCATTTTTTGCTAAAATCCAAAAATCATTTATCTCTTCATATTCAAATAAAATGAAATCTATAGAAACAGAATTCATTTAAATGACAGACAGTGTGGGGAAATTAATTACATAGCAAACAACTTATATATCAAAGTACTGAAAGTACTGTCGGACTTGATTTTTACCATACGAGACAAAAGAGAGAAATGTGTACCCACATCGTTCGAGCCCATACAAATATTTTAACATTTAAAATTACGGACCGATTTTTCATTCATATTGTAATGCAGGTCATATGCATATAGGTAAATGACATAAGCTAGGGCTTTACTATAGTCCCTTTGCTGAAAATTTTAAAATGAAAAAAGCCTGATATTGGAAAGTTTAATGATTAGCACATTAATTGAGGACAATTTAATTGCATTAAAAACTCTTTATTGTACAAAACTAGTAAACCACACTTCAGTAACAGTAAATACAAACATTGATTTTTCTGGTTTTAACACAACAGAACATCGTCGCACTGAACACATTCAGGGTCACTCAAATCAAAAAGGTCCTGACACAGTAGAGTAAGACCTATATGACCGTAAGAAACAGAATTATACTATTTGCGATAATAAACTTTATTCATTGCAATTATTCGAAAAAAAACAACTTATTTACAAAAAATAACAAAATGAAGCTCTAATTAATCTTCATAATGATATCCAAATAAAGATAAATATGTAGGGGTCGAAATGCCATCACAAATATTCCCAAAGTAGGGGTCGAAATAGTTAGGGGTCGATAAGGCTTAGGATAAAAGTGGGGGTTGAAAAAGTTAGGGGTCGAACTGTCTTGCTACCATATGACCTATAGTTAACCCGGTGTTGCATGAAATTCAGACGTGATTATGTAATTCTAAATAATCTGGCGTAAAAGGAACTCTTAAACATTAAATTTTAAAAGCACGTATCCAGTAATTTACGTTCGTATTTAGCGACTCGAATTATTATTCTTAAGCCGCAGTTTTAACATTCAACCTTCGATAAATCAAACTCCCCACATCGGTTACGCTTTGCTACTAGCCACTGCGGGGAGTGAGTCTATAAATAGCGATTCCGTCATTAAAATAACACTAGTTGGTGTGAATATCACGGAATACGATTAAATGAGAATTCGCTTTGTAATAATAAGAAATGTTAGAAAGGCACAAAACACACACATTGATGGTAGATTGTTGCAAATGCATGAATACGTCCGTGGAGGTTTTTCTGAACTATCGAACGAAACCCGAAAGTAGATCTACTTTTACGGCAAGATATTTTATTGGACAGTGAATACGTACGCGGTTTTAATTCTACGCATTTGAAAATCTCATGTATCTACCGACAAGCACTTATTTAGATACATGACTCTTTCCATGTAGTTACAATAGAATGATTTGAAATGTATTTAGATCTGACACACTTAATTGGGGAAAGATTCCAGATACTTCTATATAAACGTACCATTTAGTTGCGTACTATTTCTTTTATGTGGCATTCTTTTAACCAAGCTGTTATGGAGTCCAGCGACAAATATCAGTCAACGATTACAAAGGACTTGATTTTGATAAAAATCAAGTCCAAAAATGAGGCAAAAAAGAGAACAATGCCTTGTAAAACATACTTTAAATCTAAAACAAGGGTAATAATTCATCAATCAACAGACAAGAAAGGCAGAACCCTACCAAATACTCCCTGTTGAAAGGGAACAACTCACCAAATACTCCCTGTTCAAAGGGAAACAACTCACCAAATACTCCCTGTTCAAAGGGAAACAACTCACCAAATAATTTAAAGGGGAGATAAATAATCGAATACTTCCTGTTCAAAAAGGGGACAACCTACTAAATACTAAAATCTAAAGGGGAGATAATTAATTAAATAGTTCCAGTTCAAAGGGAGTCAACTCAGTATTATAATAAAACTTACTGAATACTTCCAATTCAGCATCAGCAGTGCAGTCACCACCAGCATTCTCAATCTTACAGGTATATGTTCCCTGATCACCCTCAACACATTTAGGGATTTCCAGGATGCATAAATCTTTGTCTTGATAGATCTGTAAACATTAGAAACAGTATGCAATAAAATAAGTACAGTAGAACCTTTCCAGAGCAGCCCTCTGTAGAGCAACAACCTCTCTATAACAACACATTCAAAATTTCCCTCAGCTGATATTTACTATCAATTTAACCTCTGTAGAGCAACAACCTCTAAACAACAGCCAGTTTGCAGTTCCCACAGGGTGTTGCTCTACAGAGGTTGTACTGTAATCAAAGTACTGATAATTATCGTTCAACTCCCAAAAAACCTTATTGAAAGCCAAGACAGTAGCCATAAAGCATGTACAGTAAACCATCTTGTTACATCAACCACATATTTTTAGATTTGTCTCAGTTAGTTTCATAATGTATCCAGTTCACCTCAATATATATTTAGACCTATTTGGTCATAAATACAGTTTTTACATCAAAAGTTTTACTGAATCAAATGTACTCATTTTGTTGCTTTACACGTAGTTTTGTACCAGAAACCACTGAGCATTATATTACCGAAATGGAGGCATTTAATCAATTGCTTTTATTCAAATTTCACTAATGCAGAATATGAGATATGCATAATAAAAAAATCAGATTTTCAATAAATTTCAGTCACACTTTCAAATGGCTCCTCTGTAGTTGAGCATCAATTTAGCACAACAATCAAGGGAGTTTACTCACCTTGTATTTTCCACCATCAGTCAGAACTGTGTTGTTAAAATGCCACGTCAGGGAGGTAGACTGGACACCATCAAAAGAAGCCTTAAATTTAGCGGTCTCATTTTCATTAACAAACTGACGTTTTGGTTTGTGGACAAACTCTGGTGCGGCAACGGTTTCATGCTGATTGAGGGCAGAGTTCACCAACTTCTTTGTGTTTGCATCTATTTGAAGATCAACTGAAATAATACAAAGATTGGTTCATTATCAAACTCGACTGAGATCTCATGGCCATAAACATTTCTATCAAGTTTGGTGAGGATCTGAATAAAACTGTTACAACTAGAACTATCACTAAAGGTGATGAATACCCCCAGATGCGGCCTTGACACAGTTATTGTTACATTTTACAGAGGGAAATATAATGCATTTTCATTTTTTAATACCTGCAAATTGTTGCTTAGGTATATCCTGACCAGTTTCTAAATATACATTATATAAAAAATAACAAAGGGCCATAACTCATTAAAATTTACTTGGACAAAACCTATTGTGGACATGCACAACTTGGCAAACTACTTATCACTTCTAAGACGTTTCACTGAATTCCTGCATGTATTTGCTGAGAAATGGTACGGGCAAAATTAACCTAATTGTATAAAACAAAGGGCCATAACTCAGTGAAAATTAATCCAAACAAAACCTGGTTATTCCATGCACAACTTGGCTAACTGTTTATAACTTCTGTGAAGTTTCTTTGAATTCCTATGAGTAGTTACTGAGATATTGTATATACACTGTATAAAAAACAACAAAGGGCCATAACTCAGTGAAAATTTAACAAACCAAGACAAGTTTAATGCATGCACAACTAGGCTAACTACTTATCACTTCTGAGAAGTTTTATAGAATTCCTGGCAGTAGTCAATGAGAAATAGTCAGGACAAAATTTGCCTTTTGTATACACTGTAGAAAAAAACAAAGGGCTATAACTCAGTTAAAATCAATCCAAATGAAAAATGATTTAAGCATGCACAACTAGGCCAACTACTGATCACGTCTGTGAAGTTTCGTTGAAATCCTGTGAGTAGTTGCTGAGAAATTGTCCGGACAAAATTTGCCTATTGTATATACTGTATAAAAACAACAAAGGGGTATAACTCAGTGAAAATAATCCGAACGAAAATTGCTTTAAGCTAGCACATCTAGGCTTACTACTGATCACTTCTGTGAAGTTTCATTGAGATCCTGTGAGTAGTTGCTGAGAAATTGTCCGGACAAAATTTGCCTATTGTATATACTGTATAAAAACAACAAAGGGGTATAACTCAGTGATAATTAATCCGAACGAAAATTGCTTTAAGCATGCACAACAAGGCTTACTACTGATCACTTCTGTGAAGTTTCATTGAGATCCTGTGAGTAATTGCTGAGAAATTGTCTGGACAAAATTTGCCTATTGTATATACTGTATAAAAACAACAAAGGGGTATAACTCAGTGAAAATTAATCCGAACAAAAAATGCTTTAAGCTAGCACAACTAGGCTTACTACTGATCACTTCTGTGAAGTTTCATTGAAATCCTGTAAGTAGTTGCTGAGAAATTCTCCAGACAAATTTTGTCTACAGACGCACTGACCGACCGTCAAGCGTGAATCCAATATAGCCCCCATATATTTCATATCTGGGGGTATAATTAGAGAGTGGACACCATTGTGGATGCTGCCTGCCTGCCAACCCGCCCACCATGGATGTTCCCATGATACGACCCGTTTTTCAAATGGGCATATAAAAATGAAAGTAGATTTTTAACATTGTAACCAACCTGATCTTGAATCATCATCAATACTTCGACTTCTACTTCCACCTAAAATAAAAGAAATACACAAATATTAAATATGAGACTGTGATTTATAAAATAATGCTATATTATATACTAAATATGTTTTTTATGTAATCTTTTATGGTGTATATAATAAACATAAAATCAATCCAAAGATATGATCTTTTAAATGTGTTTATGAAAAATACCAATAAAGACTTAAGTAGCATTTTACTGGTACTCAAGTTTACCGCAGTTTATAAATTGTGGTTTAAAGTGGATTAGTTTTCTAGAGTCGTCAAAGTGACCTAACTCAACTCAGCTTCTGGATACATGTACTAACCAGTACAAGTTCTATAAAGTCAAGGTCCTAACAAATTACCTCCCTTACTTAAAAAAAAATATTAAAGATCAAACCAGCTATAAACATCTGCTCTACAATCTGCAATTATCTCCCTTTGTATGTTAAAAAATATTAGCAAACTATAAAACTAAGCAGTAAGTATCAATATGAACAACAAAGAAAATCTTTATAAATAAATTATAAGTTAACAAAAATTAATCAAGCTGACTACTAAAAAATTTAATCAATTTAGCTAAACATACTTAGACAAAAATTACTCCAAAAAGATCACTTAGGAATGTAACTGTAGGGAAAAAGTAGCTGTACTGACCACAGTCTATCAGATTTTATACAGTCAAACTTGTGAACAGATTTTAAAAGAATGGCCTTTATTCATAGGGTGGCCTTTATTTAGAGGTGGCCGCTTACATATATATAAGATTTCCTGCTAATGGAATATCAATGTCTGCTGTTAATTTATTAAGAAAGACTCAGAAAATAAGATACATTTCCCATTATTAAAAAAGAATTTTTTCCACTTTATACATTATAAATATTCCCAAAATTTGTCTTTTTGTGTATTTTTTCCCACTTTTACCAGTGCCCAGTCATTGTCTTCCCCTTTTCCTAAAAAAAAAGGCTAGTCCGATTCATTTTAAATTTGAATCTGAGATAAAAACATTTCTGTCTGCAGTTCTTAAATATAGTACATACTTAGGGTATGACACACTTCCATAGCAACTGTTTCATTACAAGAACTTAGTTCCCATAATTTTTATACAGCCCTCAAACTATTTCACTGAAAAAAAGTGAACCATTCATGATTGTGGTCAGTACAGTAATTTTACTACCAAGGCAAAACATCACTAAAACATACTCCTGTAACTAATTTGTCATAGTGACAAAAATGTGTGCACTGTATAGAATAAGGGCTTAGACTAAAAAGGTCCCTGGTTTCTACACTCCCAACTGACGCCTTTTTTTCTGCAAACCCATTTCTTCTGTCTTATTCTTTCTTTCCAATAGTTTAATTTTTATATAAACTATACCTTCAAACTAGAAATATTAGAAAAATATTCTGCCCAATTACTGACCCAATTTTGTGGATATAAGTGGAAACCAGGTATTTCTTCTTTTTGCCTAACAAAAGAATGTAGGATTGTATAGATCTATACAAGCCTATAAATTTGCACTTCCCATCAATTTAACTACAAATAAAACAACAATCAAAGATTTTAAGTTTGTAAACTTCACGGACATTTTCTACAATAAAACTTTGTAAACATGCAACTATTGTGAAAGGCCACATAAAGACAAATGTAGGGGTTTTCTTTATTATATAGTTGTAAGCCTGTAATGAGGGCCTTCCCCTCAGATTTTGTTTTGATATATTATGCAATTTTCCCCAAATTTCCAGTTTACTCCTTGAAATTCCCTAATTGTTTCCAGGGAAAATATTTTCCCCAAAAGAGGCTTCAACCTGCTGAATTACATCCCCATATTAAGGGCTAGGGTGTTTCCCCTAAACAAAACGAGAACCCCTAAAATGTATCTGTTTGCAGTCCCCAACCTAGGCTAAAACAGCAGGTAAATACAGTAGTAACCATCTTTTTTGTTGCAGCAAATTGTTGGTCCATACAAATATTCTTTTTGCCTTTTTGGTACAATTGTATCACTTTTCATTCATTCGTTCATTTTTTCCTTCTTTCTTTCATTAATTTATTAATTATTCATTAATTTCATTCTCACTTTGTTCATTTCTTCCTTCCATCCATCAATTGCATTAAGAATATAATGATAGTTCAGTTGTTGTTTTATTCAATTACTATAGTAAATAACTTGATCTATTATTTCTTCCCATATTTGTTCCATATCATTCTAATGAAATATATTTCCTATCAATTGACTCACCAATCCATATCAATCAATCAATCAATCAAATAACCAATCATTAATCAATCAGCATCATGTAAGCCTATCATGATTATATAGATTCATCATTTCCTAATCTTCCTTATATAATGGTGATCACAGTTACACAATACATTGATCACACGGTCATTTCCCATTATGGCATCAATTTTCTCCAGACATTAACTAATATGGAATTTTATCATTATATAGCTATTAATAGATAACAAATAATACACTCAACAAAAATTCTACATTATTCTGATTTGAGCCTATTCTTAACAGTATTTCAGTTATGAACTGGTGGGTATTTAACTAAACCAGTTTTCCTACATTCTGTACCATTGCAAATGATGTTCTCCACGAAAAACAGCCAACTTCTCTGCATCAATGAAGATCAAAGGTGCATGGACAAAAAAGTCGACTAAGATGCAATGTCATCAACCAAATGGTAGCAGAAACCATGTCCAGGATCCATAGTCCTAACATTCATTTTCAGTGATATTTCAGTTGGGACACATAACCAGTTTCCCTGGACTGTATTCTAACTTTTCCCAAGAAGCCGGCAACTTATTAATCTCCGCATGTGGAGGAATATCAACATTTTCCTCAAATTTTCATAGAAGGGTATGACCTGCTGCGACCAAGATTCAAACCAGGATTGCCGGGTTACAACTTACAAGTACAGAGTACTAACCACGGCTCAGCCGCAGCAGCCTACCTAACACTGCCTGTTGATTTTTTTTTTCGTATAAAATAATTTAAATATAAAAGTAACATAATGCGAACACATACCATAAACATAATCCATAATGTATTAAAAATTACCACAAAAATTATCCAATCATTTTAACAAATATTGTTAATTGATAATTTATTGTGAATTTTATTTCTGAATATTTACAATCAACATCTTAAGTGACTGTTATGTTTATACTTCATAGCACATGTGACCGAATAATTTTTGGCATACACTGTATAATCACACTTGAGTTAAAATTTGCATTAAAATCGCCATCGGACATCACAATAATATTGATACAAAAACCTTTTAGCAATTCACCTCATTGAATTTATGTCAAGTGTTTAACATATATGTTTTAATCGCTGTTTTTAAACTCTCAACACTTACTTGTAAATTGGCATTGCACAAAAATAGATTGTTTGTTTAGACAATAATCCCACATAACAGAGAGTAGTTAACTGAAGCATGATTCGGTCAATTAAATCTTTTATTACATTATTAACTGATATAAGTATAATAATGCAATAAAGATTCAAGTAGAATCTAATTAAAAGCAGTGAACACCAAACATACCCTAAATATTGCACCTGGGGCATTATACTTTACATACATTGCTTGCTTACTTAAAAAAAGGGGGCATTTTTTTAGGGAATTGTGGTAATCCTATATTCTTCTATTAGGATGATCCACCATAGAAGGGTAACAAAGTTGGATTCTTTATTGTCTTTTGAATATTTCATTCTCACTAGAGTAACATCCCAACAATAGCCAGTCACTTGGCAACTTTTCCAGCTTTAAGCCAGCTTGATATATAGCTTCAGGATGGGATTCAGATAAACAATGGTAAAAGGCTAGTAATTACCCATTACTAATCAGAGACCAGATAACCACTAAACTACCTAGCCATTAAGGCTCCATCTAATGCTGTATAAAGATGTAACTTGATTTATTTGAACTGAGAATTTCTGCCAACTTAATATTTAAATTTAAATACCATTTCTTTTTCAAACTTTTCCCATCGTTTTTAACAAAGACAGGATAATATGAGATCCAAATTAAATATAAAAAGGTACATCTTCTTGTTAAGTAATGTTAAGATATGACATAACCATTGCTTATAGTATTTTATCAAGTTGATCCGTGACTAATTTTATACCACAGGTCACAAGGTAAGATGATTATTTTCTTCTTCCCACAGTATTTGTCACAAATAACACATTTATTTCATGCCACCATGACCGCACATTGTAACACTGACCTAGCAATCACTTTGGTCAAACAGCTACTTAAGAATGTCTCAATAAAATGCTTCCTTTACAGTAGTCAGATTTTTATTGAAACCATAAGTTGCTATCAGTTATTTATCACGAATGAAGTTGAAAAGAAAAGCACTTAGAGGGTGGGGATCAACTGTTTAAAAACTATTTCAGTAAATGAAAAATACAAAAGACTTTAGTGAAAACTACCAAGAACTCAATGGTTAAGAATGTTCATTAAATTTTATAGCTTTAAGATGGTATGAGTAAAGTGGTCAGAAACCAGAGTGATTAATTCAGACTTGGTGGTTACCATACAGAGTGGTCAATAAGAAAAGACCACCAGCCATAGAGACCCACACAAGATGCTGTAGTTTGATTAGTAAAAGTAAACTGATAAAAAAAATATGAAATATTTTTGTCACAGCCCAGAATACTTGCAGACACGGTCCTGTTTCTTCCTCTCTTAATATTATATTACTAGTTCCGGGTACCATAACTACCAGTAAATTGGTCTTTTTTATTTTTGTCTCGTTAACCATTTTAGTTATGTTAGCTTTTCAAGAACAATTGACTTTGACGATTAACTGCAATGTAATGCATACTTCATTGTCAAATACCTTTGACTATTATACTAATATACCTGAGCAAAGTCACTTGAATTTCTGTTTAGATGAACCAGATTTCATTACAGGCAACTGACAGATTTTTCTAAAATCTTTTGAAGGAAATATGAATAGAACAGATTAATAGGAAAATTAAATAAAAAGAACTGTTTTATAAAACTGAACTGAATCCTACCTTGTTTCCATTCACTTATATACAATATTCCTGGCATATTTCTTACAACAATATTACAAAATACATAAATCTGACAGAAAATATAAGCTAAAGACAATCCCTAAAAACTTAGATCACAACTATATACATCCAAATGTTCCGTTTACATGGTACAAAGAAATATCGCCACAGCAAAAGGGAAAATATATCTGATCCTCTTAACACATGGAAACCCTATAATTGATAGAGTTATGCCTAACTGTGATAAATCATTAATTATATTGTATGCGCTTTTTTGATCTGCTAAACAAAATTCTGTCAAGTTAACAGGTGGTTTCCAATCATTGTCTTTTTCACACTTTCTAAACATGGAAAATTCCACACTTTACTGGACATAAAAGAAAAAATATATATATGAAGTAATTCAATCAGTCATAGGAGTTGGCAGTCACACTTTTGACAAAAAACATTTTTATTAAGTTAATGAAATAGATAATATAGCATGAATGCATGATAAGCAGTGGATATAAAAACACAGTCATGCTGGGTATATATATATAACCCATCTTACGTAACAACTTACAACCAACCTTAAGTGCTACAAATAAAAGGGACCGCGACAACAAAATTTATTCTTTTACCTAAAATCAAGCCCTTAAATTTTGTCAAAAATTCTCGAAATAAATACGTTTTACAACTCAATACATATTTACAAAAGCCATAATCATGAGTTTTATCTATATTTAACCATGAACATTCAAAATGATTTACTTAAGCTCAATACATTGATATTTTCACACAAACAAGTGTGTCCTTTTCCACTTAATTTTATCTTAGATGATCCCCGTGTAACTTCCAAGTGTCGTTTACACACTTAGAGATTAAATAATTAAATTATCAAAATTCAAACAGTCAGAGTTCTGTAGTTTATCTATGATTCAAACAAGGATACATCTCTTATAGATAGAGAAATACCCACCTTTTGTATCCGTTTTTGGGCAAGGCCACAAGGGCAACTCTTCTTAAAAAATGTTTATTGTTACTTAGTGACCAAACAACTTAACAAGTTCATTTACATCACTCTTAAATATATCCTGTCAACCTTGATCCTTGTTGGTCTTCTGGTGATGAAATTACATGATAGCAATGCAGGGGGTTTCTTTATTATACAGTAACTGTTGCAGCCATAAAGGGTGCCTTCCCCTCTGAAATTTCTTTATAATCATGCAATTTTCCCCAAATTTCCAATTTATTCTTTGAAATTTCATTCTCCAAATTGGTGTCGGACATAAATTGTTTCCCTAAAAGAGGCTTTAATCTGCTATTTCATCCCTATATTAAGGGCTAGGGCCCCTTCCTCAGAATAGTAACCTGTAACAGTGCAACATATAAAATACCACGAAAACTTGTTACTAGAACATAATTATATCGTCTATGCACCTATTTTTGAACCCCACCTCCTGTCGAACCTTTTTGTTTACACTCATTCATATGCATGCACGAGTCCATGTGACATCATCACTGCATGCGCAGCGATGCTTAGTTTGTAAACAACTCGCACTTAAGTTCTGTCAAGTGAAAATATGCGTCATAAACAGATAAATATAGCCCACAATTCTTCAATAAAGACAAAAACCAATAAAAATGTTATTACTTTATTTTAGAACAAGTTTAGTAACTATTCTCTATCATTTCTTGCAAAAATTCGAAAGCAGGTGCTCTTTAATGGCCGCCATTTTCTTTTTTTTATCTGAGGGTGGTGGGGAATATTTGAGTATTAAGATGGTTAATTGATGGATGCGACAATTATTTTAAAGCAGGTTTGTACATATTAGATTATTTTACTTGTCCATTTGATTAGATAGTCAATATTTCTACAGTTGATGGATAAACATCCAGTTAAAGACTTAGGAGTTCGAAAACCGGTGCGTCCACAATAGGTCTTTTAAGACAAGAGGGCCAAGATGGCCCTATATCGCTCACATGACAATCACTGTTCACTCATTAAAACATTGTTTTGAACCGGTGACCTAGTTTTTGACCCCAGACCACCTATGTTCGAATTTGTCTTACATATCATTAAGACAAACAGTCTGACTAGGTTTGGTGAAGATACGATCAAAATTTGACATCTACAGTGTTAATAAGGTTTTCCGAAGATTTGACCTTGTGACCTGGTTTTTTACCCTAGGTGACCCATATTTGAACTTGTCCTTAATATCATTAAGACAAACAATCTGACAAGGTTTGGCCAAGATCCATTTAGAGCTTTTACAAGATTTTTACCTAAGATTTGACCTTGTGACCCAGTTTTTGAACCCGGCTGACCCATGTTCATCCTTGACCCACATATCATTGAGGCAAACATTTTGACAAGGTTTGGTGAAGATCCAATTAAAACTGTGACATCTACAGTGTTAACAAAGTTTTCCTAAGATTTGACCTGGTGACCTAGTTATTGACCCCAGATGACCCATATTTATACTTGACCGTTATATCATTAAAACAAACGATTTGACAAAGTTTGGTGAAGATCCAATAATAACTGTGAAATCTACAGTGTTAACATGGTTTTTCATAAGATTTGACTTAGCGACCTAGTTTTTGACCCAAGATGACCCATGTTCGAACTCGTCCAAGATATTATGAAGACAAAGGTTTCATGATCATCCAATCAAAACAGTGACTTCTAGAGTGTTCACAAGGTTTTCCAGCAATTTGCCCTAGTGACCTAATTTTACTACAGAAATTACCCATTATCAAACTTGACCTACATATTATTAAAATAAACATTCTGACAAAGTTTCATGAAGATCCAGTCAAAACAGTGATTTCTAAAGTGTTCACAAGGTTTTCCCTTATTTGGCCCTGGTGACCTAGTTTTTGACCCCAAATGGCCCAATATCGAACTCGTCCGAGATTTTGTTGATATTAACGTTCTGACCCAGTTTTGCTAAAATTGAGCCAAAAATGTGGCCCCTAGTGTGGTTACAACATAAAGTTTGACGACGCACACCGCATGACGCCGGACGGCGGACGGAGAGTGATCCTAATAGCTCACTTTGTGACATGTGAGCTAAAAACTGTATGCTTTGAAGAGTCAGTAACATATTTAACATCAAATTATTTTGAAACGTTTACTGCCAATCACCACAGAAATTCAATAGACCAATGATATCACACTGGAAATATATTCAAATATCAAAAAGGAACATTCATCTTTAATTGCCTTTAAATGACATACAGTTAAATTGTCATACATTTCAAAATGCAGTCAGCACTTTTAGCAAGGACACAAAATATAAAATTTAACTGTAAGTCTTAGTTCTATATAAAATTTCTCTGATTATGAAAAACAATAATAATTAAAAGCATTATTTTTTCTGCCAAACCCCTGTAACTGCAGTTCTGTCCGAATTTCTTAAATCCGAAAACTACAACGCTTCTGATAAAAAGGATATTTCAACTATTTAATGCACTTAAGACAAACAAAATGTTGCAAATAACAAAGATATGTGTTTTCTTCCTTAGTGCAAGCATATCATACATACATTACAATAATTAGCGTGAAAAACACCAATTTCTTCTATTCATCTGCAAGGTCAACTTTTTGTAATGGGAAAGAACTCCACTCAGTCAGATAAAGGGAAATAATTTGAATAAGTTCTGAGTTGTCTCCCTTACTGAAAATTACAACTAAAACACAAAACAACTTTATGATTTTAATAATTTTGTACAGTATGACAATTAAGGACATAAACTTAATGCATTTGGTCCAGTAGTTCATTTGCTCATACTTGACATTTTTATTCAGGCACAATCAGGTAACTTGCTCATTAAAAATAGGCCAGGGCTTTTTTTGCTCTTGAAAGCATGTGGAAAGGAATACTAATGTGAGAAAATGAGTGTACTGCATCTGGAGTCTAGGGTCTTGGCGGGAAAATTTAGAAGAACCAGAATCACAATATTTTTTGGCCTCATTATGTATGAGCATATCCCATCATTAGACATGCATGATCATCCATTATTATTACTATTTGCTTTCAAAGAAATAAAAAACCTATTAAACAGACATAACATATGTACAATGGAAATACTATCACAGAAATTTTATATTTTCATGAATATTTTACATGAACATTTTACATGGTTCCTAATTGTAAATTTAAAACAGATCCCAGATGAACCATATCGGTTTAAGTGTAAATAAACTAGCCATCATATAAATATTTAAATACTATGATTAATATAAAATATCACAATCATGATAATAGTCTAATGTGTCATAATATGTATAACAAGATATTGATTTATTGACAAAAAAGTCATGGTTTTATAATCTCAGTAGGGAAAATAAACCACCCCCCTAATGATACTAATCTCAATTAAGTTACATTTGTAAGGCAGATTACTGCAAAGAAGATTTAAGTGTTTAACACATTTTGGGACAAGAAAATATGAAATTTTCTTGAACTATTCTTGCATGCTTCATGAACAGCTCATGAATAACTACACATGTATTTGGCATGAGTTAAATAAGTACCAAGACACAAGCAATTTCCGATGACAGCATTTTAAATACAAGAACAATAAAACCTGTGATAGCAGCCACCTTAGAATAAAGGCCACCAAGTGAATAAAGGCCATTCTTTAAAAGTCATCATTTATTATTCAGAACAAAATTACCTCTAAATGAAGGCCACCTGTCAATAAAGGCCATATTATGTCTTTCCCAAGGGTGGCCTTTGTTGACTGTACATCAAAAACTGGGGGGAAAGGAGGTAGTGAAAATCAGGAAGTGTTATAATTTGGTCTACAAAATGAGGTGTTTGTAATATGAAGATGGTCACATAGTGAGATTGTACTGTAGATTAGCTTCCTTGAATTCATAAACCAAAAACCTAGATTGATATCATGGCCAAAAACTGATGCCTCTTTATCCATCTATCCGAGTACATTGTATTTTGCATAAATCATGAGTAGAATTGAAAATGACAACATGCATACAATGAGACAGACAATGCATGTTTTATCTTGTTTTAAATGATTTACATATCACACAGATCAAATACAGATCTTGAACAGCCAATAAATGCCATACATAAAATACCTTCATGCTTAAATAAAACAACAAACAATGGTGTTTAACATTGTTGTATTGTGCATTGAAATGTTGCATAACTGTCAATGCCCTATGGAGAGTCTGGGTGACACTGGGGTTGGAAGGAGCAATTTGAGGAGTATGGGGGAGGGGCTATGGCCTGTGATGTCTACAAAGCCGTATGGTGAAACAATGTCATACAGTTTTGGTTACTCATGTAAAAGGCAAACCATAAATACCACAGCCTCTAAAATGACTCAGCAATCCTGAGATTGCATTTGAAAATGTAAACATGTCTGCCAATGTAACTTTACATATTTGATTATGGGAATTATGGGAATTATGGACTTCAAATAAATAATCAGTCAGTGAACACTGACTTAAGATTAAATATAAGACCTTTGAGCACAGTTGGCCTTATTCATATTCAATAAATGTGTTCCAAAGTTTTGTTCACATTCTGGCCTATGCTTACTGCTGATTTAATACAAATACACTGTATTTCAGTGAACATGCCTGTCATGCTAAAAGCATCTTACAAGTTCAGGTCACAGGTAGTCAAAAGTTGTCATTTTGTCAGTATTCATGTAATGTCAGCTTACATGCAACAGTGCCTCAGCACACATACTTTTTGATACAGACCTAAGTACTATGTTTTCAACATACACCTTGTGAATGCTAAACTGGTTCCTGGTCTATGTTGCAGTGTAAGTGCAAGCCTATGTAAATTAAGCTTCCACAAGTACTTTCAGTACTTTGATTTTCATTTGCACGGACTAAATACAAACAAACCAAACAGATTACACATCATTACGACCCAATAGAATAAGTACATATCAATTTGAATTGAATGGATACGCTATCATTTCAACGATTTACTTAAACTTTTCAAATGAATGTTCTAATTATGAACAACCCTCTTTCAAAATCGAAAAAAGAAATTTACAATAAAAGCAGACGTACTGACTACCGAAATTTACAATACCTCAAAGATACCACTTCCTGATAACATTCCTAAACTAACATACTGATACTACTTTAAAAAAAAACACTAATGGTCACGCTTATTTTAAGGAGTGACTTTTGGGTCATTTTACAAATTTAAAATGATAATAAGCTTTCATTATTTTGGTTGAGTAATTTACATTATTACGACCGAGTTTCAGCTGACATAATGACAATGGCATACATACTGCCTAAACAATGTCTTGAGTATTCAAATACCAGCACGCAAGTTGACACGGAACATTAACAGAGTAGAAAAGAACTGACACGCTTGTTGAAGTCCCGACGTATCGCAACAGGTGAACATAAGGAAATATTGGTCCAAACTGATACATGGTTTGTTTAACACATCAATACATGTTGGGACGGATGATAGCTGCACGGAACATACACAGACTAGTTAAAAACTTGTATACAAACTAAAAGGTTAATTTGATACATTTTAAATCTTGTTTTTGCGACCAAAGACAGAAATCAAACAGAATCAAACAGTTTCGTACAGTTCTGTTCAGATATTTCAACAAGTTAGCAACTTCCTTTAAATCAATATGTACAGTCACCAGATTTAAGCTAAACAGAAACATGTCTGTATTTGATACAACAGAACAGAACAAGATTAAAACAGAACAGAACAAGACATTTATAAATATCAATGCAGTTTGTTAGGTGTGATAAATGTTAAAAACTTTGTCCCTGGTTAAATGCTCATTAAAAATAGGGTGGGTAGGTATATATTTTGGATATTACAATTTTTTGTATATATTTTTTTATTATTGTTCTAGAAGACATGTGGAAAGGTAAATAAGTGAGACACTGGACAAACCGTTCTTCGGGCCAGATAAAAGTCTAGGGCCCAGGGAAAAATTAGGGTAGGTTGAGTTACTTGAAACAAAATTTTTTCTTTAGCCTTAGTATAAACTTTGCAAAATTTTCATTAAAAGAAACCATGAAGTGGCCCCTAATTGCAAATAGGTAGCAAACAAAGGGGTTCAGCAGAGGATGGAAATCAGAAACTAATGAAATCATCTCTGGACTTTAATGTGTTTATTAATGACCACCGACCAGAACACAGACATCTTGTACTTGTGAGAGTGAAATGTGTATTGATAACATTGTCTTTATATTTCATTCTTAACAGATATTTATCTTAGAATAATCAAATGATCAATTCAAAATATGATAAGGCTTAAATTAAAATTAAGTTTGTTTGCCCTCTACCGACCGACCCAAAAAAATCATGCCGACTAAAAAAAATTTATTGCAAAATCTGCGAGAACTTTATTTTTATACTTGGGAAAATATACATGTACTCAGTGCTTTCGATGCTTTCGGTATCATTTAAAAATTGAAGTAATGAAGGGAAACAATAATGTGTGTTAAGGTACTGAGTATATGACTGTTATGGTTGATTAAAGCACACAATAAATGGTTGTATGGTAGCAGAATACATAAAATTAATATAGAATGCATCAAGATAGAAGTGTAATTTCAGAAATAAAATAAAATATTTTTCCTACCTACCGACCCTCTTCTAAAATTCAAGGTCGGTAAAGGGCAAACCAACATATTTTTAATTTAGGCCTAATAACAATGATAAAATGTTACAGCAATCCACTTAAATTATCTTTAAAGTATAGTCAAACCTGTGAACAAAGGCCACCCTTCAGAAAGACAGTGTACTGGCCTTTATTGACAGATGGCCTTTATTTGGAGGTTATTTGTTCATAATAATCAATGCTGATTTTTCAAAGAATCTCCTTTACTCACAGGATGGCCTTTATTTGGATGTGGCTTCTAGAACAGGTTTGAATTTAGCTGGCAAACTTAATATACATGTAAGGTAGACAAGAGGGCCACATTGGCCCTTTATTGCTCACCTGAGAACAAAGGCCAATAATTAATGACCAGGTAATATAGTTTCCATCTCGTAAAACTCATTTTTACGTAGATTTTGAGATGAAGGTATAATACTGTTAAACAAGCTAAAATGTAGCAAATTTTCTAATCCAAGGGCCCATAACTCTTGAAGTTGTGGTCCGATTCCACCCATACCTGAACTTGTCCAAAACCATAAGGTCATACACATTCATTGTAAATATGATTAGGATCGGTGAATAAATGAAGGTGCTAGAGTGTAAACAAGCTAAAATATAGCAAATTTGCTAAGTCAAGGGCCCATAACTCTTGAAGATGTGGTCCGATTCCGCCCATAATCGAACTTGTCCAAGATCTTTTGGTTATACTCATTTACTGAAAATATTATTAGGATCGGTGTATAAATGAAGGCGCTAGTGTGTAAACAAGCTAAAATATAGCAAATTTTCAAAATCAAGGGCCCATAACTCTTGAAGTTTGGGTCCGATTCCGCCCATAATCGAACTTGTCCAAGATTTTTTGGTTATACATATTTACTGAAAATATGATTAGGATTGGTGAATAAATGAATGCGCTAGAGTGTAAACAAGCTAAATATAGCAAAATTTGTAATTCAAGGGCCCATAACTGTAGAAGTTATTGTCCGATTTTGCCCATAATCGAACTTAGCCGAGACATTGTGGCCATATACATTGTGAGCAAGTTTAATCAAGATTCGTTAAGAGCTGCAGTTGCTAGAGTGTAAACAAACTAATTGTGGACAGACGCCGGACATTCAACGATCCTAAAAGCTCACCTGATGAGTCAGGTGAGCTAAAAAAAACAATGTCATGTGTCCACTTACATTGTGAGTAAATAGGTAAGCCAAACTTTTTTTTCTTCAAAATGAAAATGTAAATGAAACTATTGGTCAGAAAAAACGTGACCAAGACAAAATAAGTCTAGGGTCAGCAGAAAATATAGGGTTTAAAGGGTTTGCAGAAACCATGAACTTTAATTATATTATAATAAACTTCAGGGCTTTTTTCACAGGTACAGGTAGGGGAAGGGGCCTTCTCTTTAAATTTGGGGGAAAATAAGGCATAATTTTTTAAAAAGGGAAGAAAAACTTGATGTAAATTGAGTTTTAGGGGAAAACTGCATGATTTTAAAGAATTTTCCTGAGGCGAAGACGCCTGTTAACGGCCCTTGCTATAGAAGGAAAAAAAGCCCTTCAGCTCTGCATAAGATAAGGGAGCTCAGAGAAGCATAAAAATGAGAAGGGTTTCAGGTAATAATGCAAGCTAACAACAGAAGTACAGTCCTAGGGAACAAATCAAGCATATTACAGTTCCCCACCCACCAAAAATGTTCTCATTTAGTCCAAAAAAAAATGTAATTAAACCATACCTCATAGAAATTCTTCAATATACAATTTGCAACCACAAAGTTGAGAATATCTATAAGCTTGAAACACCAATTTTCTATTGACAAAATCTGAATAAATTTCTGACCACTAGTTTGCAGAGCACATGTTGAAAGCACACTGGAGTCCACTACTTTTATCAGAGGAACAAATTTTCATGCAAAACTTTGTTTTTGTGTGTGTACACAACTCACTGGTCAAAACATTGAAACTGTCTCTCCTTATATGGACAAAATTTTGCTGGCTATAAAAACACTGACTAGCCCAAGTTGAATTGTGTAATGGAGAAAACTATACACATATTGAATATAAAGTTTACCATTTTGTAGAAGATAATCAAATATTAAGTCTACAATTTTACAGATCATTAAAATGATTGTGAAAATGAAAAAGGCTAAATGATTACCAGTACACATACAGTACAACCTCTGTAGAGCAACACCCTGTGGGAGCTGCAAATATTGGCCATTGTTTAAGAGGTTGTCGCTCTACAGAGGTTAAATTTATAGTAAATATCAGCTTAGGGAAATTTTAAAGGTGTTGTTATAGGGAGGTTGTTGCTCTACAGAGGGCTGCTCTGGAGAGGTTTTACTGTACTTGGCAAAGAAATTGCACTGAACACAAAGACAAAAGTTTAATACTATGTAAGGGATTCAGGCAACACTTGAGTTGCCTGGTTAGCTCAGTTGGTAGAGTATTATATCAAAAGTTTGAACGCTAGGCACAACCATGCTCTCCTGCTGAGCAGTAACTTGTGGAGTAAAAGGTTGTACTGGTAATTGGTAAAGTTGGTAACTGCCTGTCCATACCTAACTGAAGTACCGGTACTGTTGAGAACGAACAGACTTAAACCCTGAGCAGTTCACTTTTAAAATTTTGCAACTTTTTGCTTTTTTTTGTATATATCGAGTTTTACGCCTCTTTTCAACAGTCAGAGTCATATGAGGCAGACAGTTCACCTAAGCATCGCTCCTGGGAAGAATCAGTACTAGACTCCCATTCTCCGTAAGCAACTGCCTACTTTCTCACATAAAGAGGCATGGTCGGTAGCGGGGCTCGAACCCATGACCCTCAATCAGTGAGGGGTTACAGTGATTTGAAGTCAGCAACCTTAACCACTCCTCCACGGAGACGCGTCGCAACTTTTTGCAATATTTAAGGAACTTATTGGCATTTTGATTGAGACATGTCCCTCATAGATATACATGTCAGAATTAGAGGTTGAAAAAATTTAACTTTATTGTAACCACGGTAACACAAAATAGACATTTGATACTAGTTATTATGTCAGTACCAGTAGTATATAATTATATAATATATAAATGTATATTATAAGTTTCTTTTTTTTAAAAATGACTGTGTTGAAGGGAAATATGATATGCCTTAATTATAATTCAAGTCAAGCCAATGACATAACATATTCATACATACATAATTTACATACATTGTACATAAAGAATAACTTCATGCACATATTTTAAGCCTGTCCAAACATGGAGTTTATAGATCAGAGGTAAGCTTTATCTTGGTCTTACATCTAATTTCAAACCATCCCAGAAATGTGTAATAATTTTAAATGAAATAATTTTTTAGACCTAGTGGAATAAACTAAGATAATAATCAGATTTGTTTATTAGGGGTTAACACTCAGAGTGACTCTTTTTTGAGTCTTAATAAAGTGGGACTCAACAAGCCCAAAGAAAGCAATTTAGTGTATTAGGAAGAGGAAAATAATGTACTCGATGCTGGGCTCGAACCTGCAACCTCCTGCTTGCAAGTCAGATGCTCTACCAACAGAGCTAATCGGGCTGGTGAATATCCAATAGCCAATTTATAAACACAATATACCACACCACTACATTAGGAGGGGGAGGCTAATTTAAGATTTGGGCTGAGAAAGGGTGGAGGGGGGATATAGGTCCATTTGATTACCACAACAGTTGATGTTACTGAGGGGGCTAAGCCCCTCCTACCCCCCCCCCCCCCCCCTGTTTCTACAGCCCTGCACAGTACAGATTTAATGAGATGTGGCAGGAGGAGAAAAGACACCTGCAATCTAACCAGCATCCTGTCCCATGAATCAAAACAAATTGTTTACATCTGCACGGAATGTTTCATAAAACAAGAACTTCCGTTGTTTATCATCATGAAGTGTCTCAGAACTTTTTGACCAGCCCGCATATTTCACTTTAATTATTTGTTGAGTCAAGTGCCATATGATTAACCCACATTCAGGATACTTAGAACTGCAGTCGGAAGTGCATAATCCTTAACCTAAAGTTTGCACTATAAGCATATTTGATGGACATTTTTCGGTACAATTCAAACAACAGTAAGTCCCTAAATGGAGATTAATTCTTTGAAATTGTCCTTAGGGATTGTTTAACAGATCTAGGAGACCAGATAAATCAATACTAAGTCTGTCAATGTGTAGACATGTGTATTGCGCAATAACGGCACATGTTTCTGGCATTCCAACAAATGACCAATGATTTAAAACTGAACTGGTTTCTTTATTTGTGCAGGCCTGCAAGAAGCAATTTCAGAAAAGTGGGGGAGGGGGCTATTTTTTTCTGTTATAAGAGGGTGGGGAATCAGTTACAGCCCCTTAAATTATCATTACAGCTGAAACTATTGGTGGAGGGGGCCTAAGACCCCCTAGACCCTAGCCCCCCACAGGTTCCTTCGGCACTAAGTATCATAATTATCCTATGAATGGTAACCATAGCGCTATGTTAGTATAGCCATAGAGGTGACAAGTTTGAATTACTCATCAGAGGATTTAAGAAAACACTCCTGCATTAAAATGTAGCCTAAGTTTAAGATGGACCAACAACCTCAGGTTTTAGATATGTTAAGTAAAACTTGTACGCAAGGCGTAAAAATATGTTTGTTTCCAGTTACATGCTTATTAAAAATAGTGTAGGTAGGTTGGTGCTTTTTTCTTTTTTTGGCTCATGAAAGTGGAAGAGTGGTTGTACTATTCCTTTGGCCTAATGAAAGGTCGAGGATCATGAGGAAATATTAATGTACGGCAGGTAACCAGAAACAAACAATTACTTAGGCCTAATACATAAAATATCAATACACATTATAATAATGTCATCTTTAGGTAAATAATCAGTCAAGTACAAATAAATTCATGTCATTATTGTATCAACCTAATAAATTATTTTAAAGTAATATCATTTATACTGCAGTATCATGCATTATAAGGCATTTTACATAACTATAAAAAAATCACTTTTTACTAAAACTCAGATAAAATATTTATGTGCTCAACTAGAAAATTTAAACAGAATAGGCCAAACTGATATAAAAGTTAGGTCAATGTATCATTCAAATTGTTTCAAGACACAAACTTTTGAGATAAGATCATACAACTCAGTACTTGGCAATAATATTACAAAATGTGTCCTACATTACTGCACCAGGGTGCATTGTATTTCAAAGATTTCTTTCAAATACACCACAACATTCTTTGAAATTATTTTAGTTGTTTTTGATGCAATTTGAAATATTTTTTAAGGATTTTAGTGAAATATGATTTTTCATTAATTCTCAGGAACCATTCAGGGGTGCATACTAAGGGATGGCTCTAGTTCAGGAAAGATATGTTCACGAAGTTTTTCAGTATTAAAGTTTCGACATTTTCAAATTAACTTTTTTTCTGTAATCAAAATCTCATTATAGATTATATTGATCAGGTTTTCAAATTTATTGAAAATTTATCAAACGCATAAATCTGTCATGTCAATTAATCATTATGATAATAGCTTTCACTCAATTTGTGTATGAATTAGCTGTGTGGTGTATTTATGTTACCAAGAAACACTGATTTGTTTAATAAGAAAGTGTTTTTGTTTTCTCTCTGGATTTAGCTTCAGACTATCCTTTATTAATTTGTGTGAAACTTATAACCTAATATTTCCTTATCTTACACCCTACAAGCAATACATGTACTATAAATATAATTCAATCCAAACTATAAATCATCTATTTCAACAAACTCTAAGATTTTTAAAAATACAATGATGGATTGGGGTCGGTATAAATAAAACAGTGTGTACTTCCTTATCAAATCTTAGATACATGAGGTTTGCACTGAACATGCAGTATTTGTTATATTTTCAACTGTGTACATGTCTTTGTTTAAGTTATAAAATAAAACAAACCATTGAGTAGTTTTGGTCAAGTATCGAGGGTGGGAGGCCTCCGGGCATAGTAACGTTAAATGTCATTTAAAATGATTGATTTATTTATCCTAAACTTCATACATGTCTGTCAGATGTATATCTCTTGTATATAGACCATGTATTGTTCTTTAAACAAATTGTTGTTTTATAAACAAAGGTTGATTTAACAACCTGTCAATCAATGATCTATTGCGCAATAAAATATTGCTAAAAATACACAAACCAGTCTGACATTTTCAGATGATGTCAGGGCATAATGACCTTTTGGAGTGTTTATACCCCTAACTGACATATTGACTTAAATAGAACCGTTCAGAGCCCTTATCGGACCCTACTTAGTAATCTTTAAGTGTCCTAGCCTGTTGACCTAAATAAAAGTTTAAAAGAATATACATGTAGTCTGTCTATTGTACATATATTCAGGGAACCCTAATAATTTGTTCAGAACACAGACACCCCTGTGAACAAAGGCCACCCTTGGGAAAGACTTTATGTGGCCTTTATTGACAGGTGACCTTTATTCGGTGGTGGCTACCAACACAGGTTTTTGATTGTACATGGACAAGAAAACAGAATATTTATGTTTTGGGATGGTGGTTGCATCATATACCACTTAGATACCAGGTACTAGCCAGCTGTTTAGGATACAAAGAAGGCAGGAAAACCTGGGTCTGAGCCCTGGTATCTCCTTTCTTCAACCCTGACCCCTTATATAAAACTTAAAAGCACATGCACATAAAACGGATGGCTCTAAATTTCAAATTTGAAAAATTCAACCAACCTGGTCAAAACTTATGTATGTACATGTATTTCTAACACAAGAAAATAAACTATGATAGGATTTGAGAAAAAAGGGCCACAGTGAGGGTTGGGCCCCTAACATCCACTACACCAAGCCTCTAATATATTATCAATGAACAAGATTAGATTATAGCTTTCATAGAAAAAATGACCAACTTTTGAAGTTCTTTGAACACTATGGATCACCATAACATTCATCAATTGATCATACATCAATAAAAGTTTTTAAAAAATGAATCAAACATATACTCACCTAGATGTATATGTATCGAAGACCTAAAAACTTTCCTTTCTGAAAAACGGGTCCGAGCTTGGACCCCATTTTGGCTCGATTTCATGATTCTAATTATAGATCCACTATGATATTTGTTGATTTAATAATCCATTATATTATTATATCCATTACATATATTTTTTTCTTCAGTCAGTATAACTTTGCAAATGATTTAAGTAATATGATACGTTCCTATTTATTTTATGTCAATAATGAGAATACTCCTTTCATAATTTTGCTTCAAAACAAAAAATACTCCATTTAAGTAGAATATATTGGATTTGGCAAAACCTTGATAACAAACATGTCATAACCACTAAGTTGTAGTAAAACACATATCTATTTTCATATACACCATTGAATGAATAACGCAATTTTCTTATAATGACAAATACTAGATAATGTGATTCATAGATTTTGAATCGGAAAACTAATTTAACGTATAACACAGTTAAACTATCGGATATTAATATATAAAGATAAATCCAAACATGCACAAAATAATCCTAAGAAATACACTGCTTGTCACACATATCAAATAGTCCATGCAGAAAATATGAAGTAAAAAAAATGCTGTAGCCTTCCGACAAAAAATTAACCATTTCCTTATCAGTGGGTAAATAAACAGTTCGTAAACTGCAGTAAACTTACATGCCACTGTGAAAAAGTCACAAATATTGTAAGTACTGGTATGTAATTAATTACCCTTCACTAAAAATACACCACAAATTTCAGTATGTCCATATGTATACCATACTGTCTGTTTCCTGTAGTTCACAGTTAAGTAAGAAATCTAAAACTATTCATTTATAACCATATACTGGTAGTACAACAGATAGACGCATGGTTTCTATTAATAACCAAAGACACACTAATTTCACCCCCGAATAATTAACATATATTCACAACATTTATTCTAAACCTGGGGTCACACTGTGCTAAATCTCGAATAAAACACAAGTCACATAGAACACTGATAATGAATGAGTCGTATCTTGAGGACATATCGAGAAAATCAAATTTACGCGCAAGAGGGAGTATAGTTTTAAAATAGCCTTCGGGGCAATGGAGAGCTTGACACATTGTACCTGTCGATAATACTATTACCTTATTCTACATGATATTATGTTATTCAATGATGTCATGGATACATCTAGTGATTATTGTATGATTATATCACATTTATAATTAATGAAGATTAAATTGATAGCACAAGATGGCTAACAAAGGTTCAGAATGCTCACCTGGCTAAATTTGATAAGCATACAAATTCTACATTCTTATTGACTATATGAATGAACATTTTCTTAATGAACTAAGGCTGAGTAGAAAATTGTTGGTTTCTGGTTAACTGACCTATTCTAATTTAAGGCCACAGGAATGGTGCATGCATCCAGTCTCACTTTGTCACCTTTCTGCAAACTTTCAAGAATTAAAAAAAATGCCCTTATCTACCGAGCATGTTTTTAATGAGTATGTAAACAGTAACAAACAATTTTTTACACCAAAATTAAGCCAATTTAGGATGAAAGCTTTTCATATATTACTGGTAAGTTAGCCTCTTTAACAAACAGATGTAAACGTCTGTCCATATGTGTATTTAACTTAATAACTTCCTATATACTTAAATTGACATCGTACAAAAAGAGACTTGATGTTTGAAAAAATAAAACGTTTTTTTTAAATACAGTCCTCGAGCTTTTACTCGTTATATTAGTGGTGGTAATTAACACAGTCACTGTGGCTCAGGACTAAGCTGATGGTTATCCTCTTACTAACTCTACATGATCAATTGATAAATTATAAGGCAATGTTCTTTTTTATACTCTCAATATAAGTTAGTGTATTACAAGTTGAATTCATTCATTAACAGTGTGAGAAACAATGAATGTAATGTAACAGTATACAGTTCAACCTGTGAACACAAAGGCCACCCTTAGGAAAGACATAATTTGGCCTTTATAGACAGGTGGACTTTATTTGGAGGTCATTTTGTTCTAATTAATCATGATTTTTAAAAGAATGGCATTTAATCAAAGGTGGCCCTTATTCAGAGGTGGCCTCTAACATGGGTTTGACTGTATACAATTTGACCTCTTGGCCACTGACCATGGACTAGTCATACATGATAAATTTTATTGTTCATTTAACCCATCCCCTTGCATTTCCTGTCTGACTAAGGTGTTAAAGAAATTTCTTGACACATTTATGGTCATCTTTGTCACAGTTTACTTTATTTATTTATCTGTTCTTTAATGGCTATGGTCATTTCAGAGCTGCCCCAGGGGAGAGGGGAGATAAGATACAGGAGAACCAGGCAATTATATCCCTACTCTTTTCAAATAGTTCTACCTGGTTCTTCATTATGCCTGGTGTAAAGCACCGGTACACACCTCACCCTTTACCTGTGATTTTCTAGACACAATACTTGGACTGGTAGTTGGGATGCTGACACAGAGAAATTTGATAGATGAGGTGGAGAATCAAACCCACAACCTTTCATTCATTAGTCCAGCGGGTTACTACTCGACCACTGATCACAATAAAAATGTGCACAATCAAGATAATTCTATTATAACTTGTTTTTATACCCGTACCCTTGTAACAGTCATGTAATCGAAGACATCTTCTAATATAACACTCTATTATGAAGTTTTCATTTACCAACATTTTGTGCCATTGCCAACTTTTGTATTTGTTGTAAGATGACAAATTGTCATAGTTTAAAAAATATACTTCATTGAATGGTGGGTGAATTTACTAGGAAAACATTGATACAATTCATTATTAAGCTCCTTCATCATTGACATGTCATTAACAGTTGCCCCCTTTGTATAATGACTTACTACTGAGAAGTTACCTCCCCTGCTTAAAGCTGAAAATAATGGGAGGTAACTCAAAATAACAAGTAATATTTTATAATTTGAGTTGCTTCCCTTCCATTTATACAAACTTAGCTGATTGATTAAACATAATGGCCCTTTCCCATAACTAGGTTACTTCCCTTAGTAAATCGACGGTGATGTCCCCTGAAAAGGAATAATTCTACTTCCGGGGACTACTCTAATATCGATGATAATGGCGGACAACTGAGAAATTTCTCAGTGCGTTAAAGAAATGCGCTTTACTTACTTGCAAAACTGATAAGTTAGACTCATCATTCATAAAAAATAGAATAAAAAAGCTTACAAGCCAAAATAGGTATAAAAGTTATAATATATCTATCATAGTTTCACCTCCATCTTTTAGAATATACATCTATCAATTCCGTAGCTATCAATAAACCCACGTTCATATAATATTGTGAAACTACTTATATCAAATCTAGGACCGTTATACCTGGCATCTTATATTTACACACATACAATTAATCATTACAACAGCCTGGCTACCATTATTATGTAAAAAAAATCTTTACGGTTCCAAAAAAGACTATGTCTTCAAAATACAAAATATTTATTCATTTACTGTCCGATAATGCTACCGTCTCGAACCGCTCTTTCATAGAACCAAATATTTCCCTTTCGAAATTCCTATAATTATGTCCCCTACTATGCAATATGGCCAGTTTCTGCAGAATAAACACGTAATAATATGTTGTTTTATGGTCCCATAAACCAATCAACAATAAAAGTATCAACTGAAACACTGATTGTTAATCGTTAACGTTGACTTCTCACCGGGGTGCATTAATTAGCGCTACACGTGGCAAACATACCATAAAGATCATCTGCGATAAGATTAGTTGATGTTACTGTGGTATGACAATGTACATGTATATACTGACCCATAATTATCAATAAAATTAATATACAATATCTTTTATATCATAAATCGACGATTTACACCTCTTATCAAACTGGTATTCGTTATTAAGAATTGTGACCGAAAAAAAACTTATTTAATTGTTCAATACTGAAGAAATATTAAATATGAAACTATGTGGAATACTTACATTATAAATCTAAACAATTAGTAGAAATTATGTAGTCAACAATTTTCATCTTTATTTAGCACTTTGGATGTTGACTGACAGTCATGTGTTTGGTATTCACAGAAAACCAAATTAGTAAAATCAAGGTACAATAAAATATAAATTTTAACATACCGGTACTTGGACATATACTATGGACAAAACTATGCTAAAGTTTAAACATCATTGAATATTAATTTACTGAACAAAGAAAATATTGAGCAATAGTTATTAGTTATTTTAAAGTGTTTAAAAGCAGTAAATTTATAGTTGAAAGATGGTACATGTGTCTAACTAATGTGTTCAACACATTTGGTATACGATATGTACATGTGCAGCTTCTTTACCTTTATGTAACTCCTACGTATAGGTATTAATATATAATTTAATTTAAAAACATTCATTTAATTACTGCATTTTGAAAGTCTTCATATAATCTGTCACATTATGTTTTATTTGCCAAGATATCGCTAGTTGTCTGTGTATGTACCAATTTTCAGTTTTGTTTTAAATAAATAATAACAATTTTCATCGGATTTTGTGTATTAAATCACATGCATGCAAAACATTAATTAGTGGTTTATAACATAATGTGTGAAAAAAACTTAATTATTGTCTCAATAATATCAGGTTGACGAATTAGTATTGACTTTTCCTATATGTGTTCTGCTTGGCGAATTAAGATATTATCCTCGGAAGTAGATAATATTTTTAGCGCATGCGCACTGCCGACAAGAACGACAATCTTCCAAGGGAGACTACCTAGTTATGGGAAAGGGCCATTAGAGCCAGTCAGAAAGTTGCCAGTCACATAAGGAAACAAGAATAAAAATAGAAATGTGTCCGGAGGACAAGAATGCTCCTGCTGAGAGCTAACTAAAAAAGGGCCATTACTCCTATAATGATGCTTTGATTTTAATTGATATGGAACTCGACTTGAATTTTATTATCATAAACCTTAATGTAAAATATGATATTTCTTGAGTTATCACTCGGAAACCAAAATTTGAATGGATGAAATGTTCATTCCAAAATCTAAGATAGCTAAGCTTTGATACATAAATTATTTAAGGACATGAATCTAAGATTAAATATGTCTTAGAAGATATTTTTTCATACCTCCAATGTCTGTTTTAAGTTTTTCCATGTTGTAACTTAAATTAACATACTATATTCAAGGATACTCATTTTGATATCAAGTCATATTTATTTGTCTGTTGTTTAACGCATAATTCGACAGAGCTGCCCATAGAGAAGGGAGATAGGAAACAAGAAAACTGGCCATCAATATCCCTATTCTTTTTTAATACCTTTTCCGGGTTTTTTATCTTGCCTAGTGTAAAGCACCGATACACACCTCACCCTTTATACTGTGATTTTCTAGACACAGTAGTTGAGATAGGGACTTAGACACGAATCAAAGCAACAAAATTGAAAGTAAGGGAGATAATTTCAACTGTAAATCGAAAATGAGTTGTCAAGATTTATTCCCCTTAGATTCAATTCATAAGCTTGAATGGAAAGCCCCTTATTAGTCATTGTCGACTAGCAAAAAATGAAACAAATAAAGTGTTTTGTTTAATGTACTTTGGTCCAGTAATTTATAAACAAAACAAATGAATGGAACAATAACACCACTGACCCATACAGACATTAGATAATAATATCGTCTCACAGTTAAAATTCTTTTGTCTAAAGCAGACACAAATTTTTTCTCTTTTATATATGCATGAATTCAAAACTATGAGTTTCTTTCATGTAGATCAATATCTTTGTGTTACTATAGACGTAAAACATACAATAGATTTAACTTCACATTAATTGATTATAGAAGTATTGTCCGTATTCAGGCAAAACACTCGAAATCTAAAGTGAACAAATGAATGCTAGTTGGTATAAAATAATACAAATTATTAATCAGGTATGAAAATACTTGTATGCTTGATTTAATTGAACAATGATTTATGTCTACATACTGTCACTTTTATGAGGAACACAGCCCTTCTTTTCAAACAACTTGACATTGCTACTATGAAGTACTAGACAAAAAAATTGAACAACTTGAAAAGTTTGTTTTTGCCTAAGAGTGACAGTCTGAAATTAAGAGATAAAGGATAAAAATAAACCCAAACAGTTAACAATTAAGTATTTCCCCTTCGAAAGGAAATCATGATTTTTTCAAAAACTTCTCATGAACTTTTCTAGCACACTTCATTAATAGTTCATGAAGTAAGAATAACTATTTGACAGGGGGGGTAACTGTTGCTAAGCCCTGTTCTTTATCAACTTCATTAACTAAGGGCTACCTTTGTTTACACGATTGACTGCATAAGATAAAAAAAACCATAAACATGGCCTTGATTAGATTCTAGAATAATGCAAACATGAAAATCGTAAATAATGCAACAGGTATGAAGTCAAGGTAATTTTTTTCTAAATTATAACAATTTAAGCTAGCATGGTTGTCAATTTTAATACCACAGTTCTTGTCCTGCAGTCATATTTTATATTCAAAGGGCCATAACTCTAAAGAGACTGAAACAAAAAGCATTCATCAAATATATCATGAAACCACCCACCTTATTTATCTAGTACAACTTAATTAAAAATTCATAAATGCCTTTTAGATAATTTTCATGAACTATTCAAGAAGTGTACAAAAACAGTTCAAGAACAATTCATGAATTCCTTTTAGATAATGATAAATAGTAGACGGAAAAGTTATTGAAAATGATTAATACAAATTACAAACATAATGAGTTCATGAAGTGTGCAAAAACAGTTTAAAAAATTCATGAATTCCTTTTCAAATAGGTAATTTCAAATCCTACATATCGATAACTAAAATGATTTATGAATACAACCAAGACACATTTTTAAACCCAGATGTAAAATAATATTCAGAACCATTACATCGATGTACCCTAATAAGGCAGAGGATTGCTTTCCAAGCCCCTAGGGGATGATGGAAGACCCTATCAAGGGGTCATCGGAAAATCTGGTCATTTATAAAGTTTACACAGGTGTCGTGCCTTTTGTCATTTGTTTATTTTTGAAACTTTCTACTAGAGGTTACCATAACGACATGGCTACTTTCACTTCATTAATTCCGTAGAGAAGAAATCCAGGACAATGGGAATAGACCCACATGTGGCAATGAACTATAAATTCAGTTCAGAGAAGGCAAAATATTTGTGTAACTACATTTTTTTATCAAAGCTTCCCCTTTTCGGATTGTATATTCAAATAACAAACTTCCGTAAATTCAGCCAGATGTGTCGATCATTAAACTCGTTTAAATCATCAGACAGACTTTCATTGAACAATATATCAGTGACATGAATTTTAAATCTTATCAGACAGCACTGTGTAGATAGTATCAGTCCTTTGGGAAACCTTATAAGAAATTCATATTTACGGGTACAATATTTCACGGCTCAGCAGTTGCCACCATGGGACAATTGCACTACATTTCAAAACTGAGCAAAATTGTGACTAAAAATACAGAAGTTATAGGGTACCTCAATAATGGTGTTTAAAGTACGGAAGATAATATTAACGTTTCTGCTTTTTTTTTTGCTGTACAGAGGCGGTACCCTCCAAAAGACGGAAGTGTCCTCCATTTTTTCTATGGTCCTATGTGCTTAGGTTGGTTTTAGGTTTGGGGATCTGGGGTAAAGTAGTACTTTTTGGGGAAGGTGAGGTATTTTGTAAGTGGTTTGTTTCAGGAAACATTTTCTTATCTATAACTAGAGCTGTCACAGAGGTGACTAATACCCCCGCCACCGCTTTGACACGAATAATGCAATAGGACACTATACAGCTAAGTTCAAGGGCACATAACTCTGGAATGAGTGGATCACTGGGCATGAAAATTGTGTCTTGCACATCTACACTTGATGGTGATAACATATTTCAAGTTGCATTGCAATCGTTTAAAGAATGTAGAAGTAGTTCGCTCCACAAACTTTTATGCGGACGGACAGACGGACCGACCAATGATCGACTGACCAACCGACAGAGTGACTCCAATATATCCCCTCTAAAACTTCGTTTGCAGGGGTATAATGAAACTACTTTATTTGTATCTGCATGTACATAAAGATCTAACAGTTATGTAAATAGAAATTCAAGGTCCTTATGTAGACGTGATACAACACACACAGTATACTGGTAAGCCAAGATAATCTAATTAAACAGTTCCCAATGTTTTGTAGAAGTGAAAATTGGAAATATCAATTCCCCTGACAACAAACCATGCCAGACTTCAGCAAACACGCATTTTCCTGACAAGGCCAAATTTATACATCTTGCGAGTGTATTCTTAAGACACAGGAACTTGAAAATACTTTTCCTGACAAGACCAAATTTATAATTTATCATAAGTCACATGCCTCGCATTCCTGGTTCAATGTCTTTAAGTAGAGACTCAGAGGATCTGGAAATTTTAGAACTTTCAAAATTGCATGGTTCCCTGAGAAGGACTCGCAAACCCTTAAATAAGCTTACCATAGTTTCTTGCTTCCATGGAATATTTAAATCCACCTTATTGAAGGGTAGAAATTCTTTAGCAACAATCTTATGATATTCCAAACCAGAATCTTTAAGTAATGCAATAAGATGCTTAGTAATGCTTAAAAACTAACTTAGGTCATGCAATAATTTTGGCATTCTTTCAACATCATGGTAGTGTTGTTTTTTCTGTCAGGATTTTCAGCAAATTCTTACATGTCAAATGAAGCATTATAAGTATAGTTAATGCATTTTAAACAAAAATATCTCAGTCAAACCTGTGAACAAAGGCCACCCTTGGGAAAGACGAAATGTTGCTTTTACTGACATGACTGGTGACCTTTATACGGTGGTCATTTTGATCTAAATAATCAGTGATGGTTTTTTAAAGAATGGCCTTTTATAATTCACAGGATGGCCTTCATTTGGAGATGGCCGCTAACACAGGTTTGACTGTGTATGATAATGATACAATGTGATATTATTCATCTACAAACATTTCATTGAGAAGACAGTAAATTACAACCCTTATATCAAAATTTACTATATTAGATACAGGTTATTTTGAGAAACAAATCAAATCTTTTTTTTTTAAGAATGATATGCAATATTTTTCTTTGTTTTGAGTAAACATAAGCTCCATAGTTATAACACATAGCTATATATATCGACACATGTATTGATAAGCAATAATATTTTTTGTATGAGTCACTCAATAAACATGTCATATTGGAAAAACCAAATTACTTTCAACAAACAGATAATAAGCCATAATTTTTTGTTTGTTTCTGGTTTCCTGACAGTATCTAATTTTTCCTGGGACCTTAGACTTTTTATTAAGCCCAAGGAACGGTGCATCCACCTTCTCACTTGTTTTACCTTTCCGCATGCTTTCAATAACAAAGAACTTGACTACTTGTAAAATAAAACATTTGTTTGTTCTACCAGGCTGCCTATGTCACTCATTTATAGACGACCCTCCTAATGGATCTCTTGATGACCGGGTGGTGACCACGGATTTCCCTGGTCGGAGACGACGGTCTCACTTCTGGGAAGCGTTCCCAGTCTACCTACCCAATTTTTAATTAGCATGTAACCAGAAACAAACATTATTTTAAGGCCAATAAAAGTTAATTAATTTACTATTAACTTATCATGTCGATAGCTTCAAGGAAGAAAATCCTTCATTTATTAATCAGTAATTACTTATTGCTATCATTTCATCATCTCAAAGCACTTAGTCATTTTTCCGTTTTCAATCATACCATAATTATATATCAATGTACATACACTCCCCAACATTCTAGAGAAGTACTTTTATATAACATTATCATGAGTAATGCTTGCAATGTCTATAAATAGTCTCCCGGATGACTTGTCCAATAAATACTTCATTAATTGGTAATTTTATGTATACATCAGACAAATTTATTACTTGAAACAATAATAAAGTTACTTCCCACAAACAATTATGATGAAACAAAGAAACATCTTATATCCACCTTTTTATATAATTGTAATTGCTATTAAACTTAAGGTTAATGTTATGCTCATTTTAAAGCATAATTTAAAGGATTTCAGAAGAGAAAAAAGAGAAGCTTTTGATGAAGACAAAGAAGAATATAAAGATGGAGGTCAAATAAAGGTTAGGAGAAGAAGATCAAAACATAGTCTAGAGAGAACCTGGAAGAAACACTGAAGACCACTTTGTAGTCAAGTTAAGGACAGAAGAAGAACAACAAAAGATAGACTAGAGAGAACCTGGAAGAGACACTGAAGACCACTTTGTAGTCAAGTTAAGGACAGAAGAAGAACAACACAAGATAGACTAGAGAGAACCTGGAAGAGACACTGAAGACCACTTTGTAGTCAAGTTAAGGACAGAAGAAGAACAACAAAAGATAGACTAGAGAGAACCCGGAAGAAACACTGAAGATCACTTGGAACAAGACCAAAAGGAAAACATCGAGAAATGTACAAGAAACTGGAAACAAGAAAATAATAGAGGAAACATTAGTTGAGTTTTTACTTCAACTGGCTGCAAAGGTTATAAAACTTGAGATCAGTCTCTGAGCTCAAATCTCTTATCTTGTCTTCTAATGTTTCTAAGTTAATTATGATCAGACAAAAATGACATTATTGATACATTATTATGTCAGCATAATTGATCTGAACATGTATTTAAATGCGAATTAGCTCTGTCACTGGACCTGATAGTTGAGCTCAGAGTCTGTTATCATGTTTTATAATCTTGATGCTTGGACACTTAATGAAGGAACCAAAGAAGGGAAGAAACAAGAAAAAGTAAATAAATGGGAAAAGTTGTTGATTGAGAAGTTTAAAAAGAAAAACAAAAGATAGTAGTCACAAAAAGGACCAAACAGTGATTCAGCATACATTGCCAATTTTGCTGTAACACCAACTATTAAAGTGTAAATATATCAATTTTAACTGGGCCCCCTTTTCTTCAGGTGAACTTGAAAAAGCAGATTATAAAAGATCAAAGAAATCAAGACCTTCATTTTTTTCAATGAACTTCCTGTTTCGGAATGACTTGATCTTCTTAAGAAACAGAGCACCAATGACATGTAAAATTACCACAAAAATAAGGATCGGTGGTGGATTAAATTTTAAAACAAATTGTAAACCTATTGAACTCTAATAGGCAGAAAAATAACATACAGGCAATACGTACAATGCCCATTCTTGAACAAGGTTATGAAAACATAGGAAGTTACATTATGACAATAATCCAAAATGCGTTCAATTAAATCTTTTTCTCATTTATTACAATCTGGAAACCAATCTATGAATGAAGCCTTTTCATTGGTTAATTCTAACACTGAGCAACATGTAAACAGCCAATCAAATGCTTCCTTTTCCAGACTGGTCTACAAACTATAAACAGTAACAAACAAATTATATTCTTTGAAATTATAAGATTTCAAATTAATTTTATTTAAGGACAGAATTGGAAACTGTTTTATTTGTAACAAGTGAATGACTCCTTTATGTCTTCCCTTTTATGTTTAACAGACTAAAATTTTAATGTACTTTAGCTACCAGTAAATAAATTATCACTATTTTATCTCTTATCATACAATATGTTCAAAATTATATCCATCAGAAGTGTGTTTATAACATATGCCCTATCATTCATTCATCAATCATGACCCTTTCTGTTTATCTGCCTCGACTTCCTTAAATACACTGGAAAACAAAGGACCCATTTTCCTACCCTCAGATAAATTTCATAAACTTTTGATAGCAAACAGATTTTGAAGGATTTTCATCAAATATTTCAATATTGACTCTCTTCGAAGGAGAAGATTTTAGAAGATTTGCATATTTGCACACGGATTCCATTTCATAGCTAAAATTGACAATAATGTGGCGTATATTCTTAACTTGGGCTACAAAATGTGACTTTTACGTTGGTGCAAGGATTAGTGGATGATATCAAAATTAAAATCCAGAGTTGAAAATAAATATGACTGAAAAATGTTCATGTTAAATCGGAATTTTTCACATGATTAAATGAAAAGTACAGTCAAACTTGTAAACAAAGGCCACACTTGGGAAAGACATAATGTGGTATTTATTGACAGGTGACCTTTTGTTCCAAATAATAAATGATGGTTTTTAAAATAATGGCCTTTTATTCACACAGTGGCCTTTATTAATTTTGGAGGTTTGACTTTACTGGTACTCCTACTGGTAACCCAATTTGTAATGGCAGATAATAAATTATTGAAACTCTCCAAAAATGGAGGTAAAATCATTCCAGTCCATGATTTGTAATGCTTGACTGTAAATCCTCCAAATAAAGGAAGGTAGAAGTATTTCTTTTCATGATTTGCAAAGCTTAGAACAAATGAAACTCTCCATTGTGAAGGTAATATTATCCTACACCCACTTGAGTGACAGACACTCTCCAAAAATGGAGGTAATAAAATCTTCCAGACTATTTATCAAGCAGTGCAGATATTAGAGAAGCCTATATCAGGTATGACAGGCACTTTACTTTTTCAATTTGAGGTGTTTAAAACTTGAAAGCTTGTTTTCTATGCAAAAAGGTGTAGATTTACATGCTGGATTAGTGTTTATGGTGGTCCTTTCAAACACAATACACTTCTATAAAACATGAAAATTTGTCTTATATAATAAGATAATAATTTAAATGCAGGTGTCATGTTAAATGTTCAAAAAGAGGGCACATTTCATTTTAGAACATTTTATTGTCAAAATGTGTTTAATACAAACACAACAGATGCCGCAAATGACCTCGACTTTCTGCTCACCAATCCTAAACTGTGTCACTGATTTTAATAGAACGGATGTTCACTTTAACGTCCCTTTAAGAAAACTTGAAAGTCAAATTAATTCGTAAATTGAAAGAAACAATTATTTAAACAGCTGGGATTACTGCTATGACATTTCCTCCAGTCATCCATACTATGCAATTTAGATTCACTTAAATGCTAATCCACTATTGAAGAAAGGAAGATGTATTCTTGTATAAGAGCGTGGGGCACCACGACATAGTCAAGTGCAGCTTTCCTGTGCTTATCTCTTAATAAGGGCACGTCTTCTACGGCGAGGCCAATGTTCACAATGTAAACAGGAAGCTAGACGATGTAATCACGTTAATTTTAGAGTGTGTAATGGAAAACCTTTTGTACGCGTGTGCATACTTACTCTGTGGCTGTTTTTTAAATCTAATATGTCTGTAAAATAAACCTTAACTCATTTCACCCAAGTTTATAAACATCTACAGTCAAACCTGTGAACAAAGGCCACCCTTGGGAAAGACAAAGTGTGGCCTACATTGACAGATGAACTTTAATTGAAGGTTGTTTTGTTCTAAATAATCAATGGCAGTTTTTAAAGAAAGGTCTTTCTTCACAGGGATGTCTTTAATTGGAGGTGGCCGCTAAGACAGGTTTGACCAACTTTTTTAAAGACATTTTCGCCACTTTTTTTTCAACACTGTCTTCTACTAGATAGGCAAGCTAAACATCAAGTCTGTCAGGTCGTGACAATATTCTACATATCTCTGTTTCCTAGGAGGTGGCCAAGAGGCAAGGTTTATTTAAAATAATTTATTTTACAAAATTGAGTTGGTTTGACAGAGTTAGCTCCACTCCTTAAAAACCTGTTACACTTTCACTCCATAATACATGACATGTCAGATAAAAGTGATGAAGATTTGTACAAATGTAACATAAAATTTTATCATCTTTTGTCGACTCCTCCCATCAAATCTCACCATACTCAATAATTAAAATTTATTTATTTGATTTATCATTCTTCAACACCTAGAGGGTCAGTAACAGACATGTTTAACAACTGACACACATGATAGGGTAATTTGAAACCCTTGGATGTAAAAATAACCACCCCTTCGAAAGAAATTCATGAAATTTTCTTGAACTATTCTTGCATACTTCATGAAAGGACTATATATTTACATATCTGTTCATATTTCAATGAGACAGGTATAATAATAATCATATTGTTTTTAAATAAGTAACTTTGTTGTTTATGAGTTGTAGATCTCCAGTAACTTTTCCCAGCGATCAAGACAATGTTTAGCATGTTATTGTGTTACTTAACAAACCAAACAACTGCATTTTCACACAGATTGAAATGAAATCAGTATGAACAAACAAAGAAATTACAGATGATTTATTTTACAGACGTTAAATCATGAGAATTTCAGGCAGATGTCAATGAAAATGTGTTCTTGGGTGTCATGTGATTGTAAGGTATAATATTTTTCCATGACATAATGAAATAATAAATACGAAATTTCCTGTAATTTGTCCCCATTTCAATGGTATTACAAGTGAAGTCATGTGTTATTGTTTTACTTGTCATATTTTAATGGGACTGACCCCACTGAGATAAAAAAATGTCAGATTCCGTGCAAAATTATTGTAACATGGATTGTGAGAAAAAGTAGTTACAATTATTTTGCACTAGCTTATCTGACTTGACTGTGTGCACTGCATTTTAACCACAGTCAAACCTGTGTTAGCAGCTTCCTCCAAATAAAGGCCACCCTGTGAATAAATGCTGTTCTTTAAAATCGTCATAGATAATTTCGAGGAAAATGACCTCCGAATAAAGGCTAACTGTCAATAAAGGCCACATATTGCCTTTCCAAAGGATGACCTCTGTTCACAGGTTTAACTGTACATGAAGTTAATGCAACCTTTTGATATTCCTATGTTGATGTATAATAACCAGCAACTGATATAGAGAAATGGAGACAGTCTAAAAAGCCAAGTCTTTGATTGGTTGAATTTGAACACAGTCATAAAATTGACCAATGAAAATGTTGCATACACAGACTGGTCTCAAAATTCTGATTCATTACCTCAAACCAAGTAGTTTCAGCAAACATTTCTGACAAAATACCAAAATGTGACTCTTAGATCAAAACAATATGTTTAACCATTCAAGCACTTTGTTGACAATAGCAAAAAGGGTGTTTTCACCTATGCTAGATTTTCTATACTGATATCAAATACAAATGCCTGTTTTGAAGGACAACTCTAAAATGTTCTTAAACTGTAGACGATTAAAATGCCATAAATAACGTTCTTATCATGGCATTGTTTGACAATTTATTGGGAAAGCTCACAAAACACGGAGGAATAAATTGAAATTCAAACATTCACTAACTACTGTATCACTCAATGCACATTCTTATACAGCACTTTTAGAAATATTTTGCCGATTAATTGTAACAAAACTCGGCCGAAGTTTTATTTTTTATTAAGACGAAAAAAATAACATCTTGTTCTTAAAAGCGTCAAGGCTGAGACAAGCTTACTTATTAATTCACCATTAAACAAAATTATCTACCTACATCAATATGGTGACAGTCAAAAAAATACAAGATAAGAATCTGTATCACATTTCCTCCATTTGTCGGGAGTGTATCGTCAACCTTTTATCATACGTGCGTGTGTGTGAAACAAAAAAATACCAGAATGATTGACATATTTAATTTTAATATGACTGACGAAAAAAACTGACGAGAAAACTTCCTTGCAAGAATTTTTTGAAAATTGATGTAAATTCTTCAAAAAAAATCTGCATTAAATTCGTCTTTCATAACTAATGAAAGAAGTCTCCTGTAGCCATGAAATCTGGACTCGATACAGAAAATTTGAATACAGTCAAACCTTTGAACACAGGCCATCCTTGGGGAAAATAAGATATGACCTTCATTGACAGGTGACCTTTATTCTGAGGTTGTTTTCTTCTAAGTAATCAATATCGTTTTTTTTCAATGAAAGTTTTACTTTATAAATATCAGTCACATCTATCACTTGAATAGGCCTATAGGTCAGGTATTTCTTTTATCTTTATAATATTTTTGGCTCTTGAAATGTTTGTGGAAAGGTAAAAATAGTGAGACAATGGATGTACCATTTTTCGGACCTAATAAAAAGTTTAGAGTTGCCCGGGAAGAATAAGGGTAGCGCTAGCTAGGCAGCGTAACCAGAAACAAACAACTATTTTATGCCTCAGTATTTACGCCATTAGAGATATTCATACTCAAGATATTTTTAAGCTTAAACTTCTGCATTATTATGAGATTGTTCTTAAAATAAACTCTTGATTCTTGGCTTACATGTTTTTACATTTATGAAAGTAGAAACATATAATCATACAGAATTCAGGTCAACTATATGACTGCTCAACAAAAAATTAAATCCTTCGTAATTGTCTGACAGTATAATGTTTAAATTGGTTTTAGTATAGACATTTCTCTCAAGTTTTACTTTGTTCTTTCTTCATGACAATACAATAAGGAATATGAATCTATTGTATATTGTTTTCATGTTGCTAATTGTATTGTGCTTAAAATCCTCATACTTCGGTGAGGCTGAAAATAAAAATAAGTTTGTTTGGAGTGCTCCGACCCAGAATTTTAGAACTGGGTAGGTTGGTAGGGATTTTGATTTTATATATTTTGATTTTACTTTTTTATTTTTTTTTTAAAAATGCCCCCCCCCCCCCCCCAAATTATTTTATTTATTTGCCAGGATTTTCGTGAGTAGGTAGGAGCACTCCAAACAAACTTATTTTTATTTTCAGCCTGATTATCATTTTCTCATGTAGTGCATAACATACAATACAAACAGTGTTAGTGTATCATCTCTTAGTACAATAAAACTTCATTTAGTGACGACCTCTATCTCATTATAACAACCATTTATTTTCTGACATGTTTCCATTACAGTGCAACCTCTCCACAGCAGTCCTCTCTTGAGCAACAACCTCCCATTAACAACAGCATGATTGTTCCCCACTGCATGATTTAACCTCTCTAGAGAAACAACCTCCCTTCAAAAACAGCATAAGTGTTACCCACTGCATGACTTAACCATTGATTTAACCTCTCTAGAGCAACAACCTCCCTTCAACAACAGCATGATTGTTCCCCACTGCATGATTTAACTATTGATTTAACCTCTCTTGAGCAACAGCATAATTGTTCCCCACTGCATAATTTAACCATTGATTTAACCTCTCAAGAGTAGCCACCTCTGAACAACAACATAATCTTGCTACTCCAAAAGGGTGTTGCTTTTGGAGAGGTTGCACTGTATATCATTTGCAATTCAACTTTAAAATGAGACTGCCTCAATGTTTCTTTGATGCTACAGGTAGTTTTGACATTGAGGTTTTATTGTATATAAGGCATAAAAAATTGTTAGTTTCTGGTTACCTAACATACTCTGTGACCCAAGATTTTTTGTTTGGCCCAAGAATCAGAATTTTTATACCCTTAAGCTTCCACATGTTTTCAAGAGCAACCTACCCAAGCTTTTATGAGCATGTATAACCAGGAACAAACAATGTTTAGGCCTATGGTTATGATGTCCACATACATTCAACTGATAACAATTTACTTGGATTTGAAGTTATTTAGAACATACTCAGAAAGAACTCTTTGCGCTCTGAAAAATCGAAAATTTATATCATGTTCATGATGATAAATATCTATCAGCAATATGGTGTAAATAATAATAAAATCTCTTAAAATGACCACACGGTTATTCTGTTATAATCATTAAAGATTTTGTCATGGTGATTGCGGTGACTGTATGTATTTGTGTTTTTTTTTCATCATTATTCATAGAAACTTTTACTCGTGCAACAAGGGCCGTAACTCTACACTTAAGCAAAGTATAAGCAACAGATTTGATGTACTGTGTAAGAAGTAGATTTGCTTGAAATTTATACTATAAAATGAATTATACAAAACATCAACAAGTTTGTATGATTTAACTATTTTATTATGGATGTGAAATTTGGTTAACAAATTAGCACCAATAACAATCAACAGTACACTAAAGGGAGATCACTCTCAACATCTTACAGATACTACAAAATTATCTCCCTTGAAAATAGAATAACATTTTAATATCATATCAGGCAAATTTTCTACATTTTAAAGCATTTAGAGCCTAAAAAATATATGCAGCATATAATTAACAAATATTTAAAATCTTTGGTTCAAAAAAAATTTTTTTTTTAATAAAATATCTGTAAGTATTATTCAAATAGATTTCCCAGTATTTATGTAATAATATATATTAAATAAATAAATATCTTAAAATCAGGTTAAGAAATGAAAATTTACACCAAACCATGTTGCGTAACATGAACTATGCAACAAAAACAAGCCTATCTACAAAGCTGAGATATCATCATAGATTATCTACCTAAAACAAAAACAAAACAGAACAGAAGGCCTATATATATCCAGAGTATCGTTGGTGCTAACAAATAATGATCATGGATTTTTAACTACAGGATCGGAAAACCCTAAGGCCATTTTGGTTTTATACCCATTAAGTGATAGAAAAAAGTAGACAATTTTACAGAAATTTGTGTCATAAAATCAAAATATGCATTTTTCATAAAATTCATCACAAGCTTAGAAAAATTTCACCACAAAGTATAAAAAATAGTCTTTTGCAATGAATTATTACAAAGAAAACCGTGGCACATTTTTTTTTCAAATGGAAGACACAATGTCGATAGCCATGTCTTCATCTAGTTCCTTTATGGCACAATGAGTTCTGCGAGTATTTTCTGAATTACAAGAGTCTAACGTTTTCACCATAATGTCTTGCGAATTTAACATATTTCTTATTGAACGCAAGTCTAATGTATTCCTACTCGTGACATTTACATTATGATTATTGTTGGGACTACTTTTTTCATCACTATTGTCAATTCGTCCTTTCCATATCTCATTGTCACAAATATCGAAGATTGTTTTTCCTGCATTAGGGTTCGCCTTCAAACCGGTACGATTAGCACAGTACGACAACTTATGGAACTTTTTGTCAGGGCATGAGATGTAATCCATTTTGTTGTCATCCGAAATTGATGCTGCCAAAATGTTAGAATTCTCGTTACCGGATGAAGGCGGAGGGTGTACTAATGCATTATGGGTGGAATGGTGACTGTGAGAACTATGGGAAGATCGACAACTCATACTTGAGCAGCCTGAACTCGTCGTCATGTGAGAATTTGTCGTTGAATATGCATCGTCATTATCACTACACATCTGATATTCTTGTTGTCCGTATAAAATTTTAAGTTCTTCATCTTCTACGATGGAAGTCATAGAATTTGATGAAAATATACTTGAAGCTTCGGTAGATGAAGTTGAAATTCTTTTGAGATTAACTCCGTCTTCTTCAGCAATAGAAGTCTCTTCAAAAGATTTTTTCGACTCTTTAAGGTTACAAACACTTTCACGTTTTGATCCAGGGAGAAAACTTGTCACTGAATTTCGTTTGGTACGGAACCCAGCGGGTAAAGACCCCCGCATGCTGTTCCGTCGGAATGGAATACTTCCAACACTGTTTTCTGACGAATCAACTTCATCTAAATCCGCTTTCTTCATTAGATTATTCAAGCCACTGTCTAACTTTAAATAATGACTATGTCGCCGAACTAATTTTGTTGTCCTTTTTTCTTCCAGGTAGTTAGTCGGGACTGGACGTGTTCGGACTTCATCAGATGTGTGACTAGGCTTACTTATTCCACTAATGTTTTCTGCTCTAACACGAAACATATACAAAATTTCAGGAATCAAATTTCTCACATGATAAGTAGTTCCTTGACAAGTGCTGGTAACAATACGCCATTTTCTGTCTTTTAAATTACAACATTCTACTTGGTAAGCTAAAATCCTCCCAGAATTCACAGGCGATAACCATGACAATATTATGGAATTATGGGTAATGTCTGTAACCTTGGGAATTCCTTCAGGGATGCCGGGTTTTCCTGAAAAACAGAATAACTAGAAATGAAGAAGTCGGTCAAGAAATTCAGCTGACTCGATCAGCAAATAATTTTAAAAAGAAATTGAAAAATGATTTAACTTTAACTTTATGATTACATATTCCATCATGGATACCACAGTTTTGTATAAGACATTATCTTCATGCCTTTATAAAGAGGGGACATAAAGTTTCAACAATTTTGTATTCATATTTTCCTATGACTTGACAAAATTGAAACCATTAAATCATGGAATATAATTAAAAAGACCCATTAAGATTATGGGAGCATGATAATTTATCATCATAAAAGTAAAAATTTCCTTTTCCTTTTTGTACAATAGTGGGTGTACACAATATGACAAGGATAAGTGCTTTTACTGTAAGATCCAATAAGGAAGAATACTAAATCATGTACCAATTTTAACCAGAGACTTCCTTGAAGATCTCCTACTGTTGTTGTTATTGTTGTCCTACTTTTTGTTGTATGAGTTATTTTGTACCAGGATTGTTACACGAAATCTTAAGGCATTTTGTCTAATGAAATTAACAAGTTTCTGATTCTGGAGAATTTGTACCATAGGGTCAAATTTAATATCTAATTACTTTTGTAGTATTTTTTGCTGACTCAGGAATTTTTAATCAGCTAAGGGTCAGCTTTGCCCTCAACTTGGGATGTCTAGTGAGCACCCTGTGTTTGTTTTCAGTAAAGGAAACAAGTCTAAGAATGCAGCATTCTGATTGGTCAGTTTAAATACTTCAATTTGAACTGACCAATCAAATGATAGAACTTTAGACTGGTTACAGTACTCAAAATATCATATAACCTCTGACCCAGGATTTTGACACAATAAGCCATGACAAAGCAAGCACACCATACACATGCACATAGCAGCATATAGAACATGATGCAACATAATTTTACCTATAAAACAGTATCTTGCTATAAGATTTATGCAAAATCATTACTTTATTATGCTATTAAATATTAATTTATGCAAAATTTAAATATTTCAATGAAAGAATAATGCAAATTAGTAACATAAACAGATTATTTTATTATCTAATTCAACTTTACTTAAATATAACATTTTTAATGACTCAGTTACTTAAAATACATGAAATGTACATTTAATGACTATTTATGACGAAATATATGATATTAACAAAAAGCCACACTCCACATTATTTTGCTACATCAAGCAACATGCGACATTTTTGATACTACACAATATGACAAGCAAAGCTGTGCAAAGTTCATGTGTCACCAATATTTACATCCCGTGTGTTTTGAGAAATGGACATAAATGTTAAGATTACTTGGCTACTGAAAAGAAAAGGCAAGCAATGACTTTAAATGAGAGCAGGACATGTTACATTTATACCTCGAGTGACATGGCAATTTTTTTTTTGACAACTCATTGTCCTCAGGGTTAATATTAAATTTCAACAAAACTGGTGACTTGAGATGTCTTATAGCTTGCTTTTGATATGATATTGTATTTCTATGTAAACTAAGTTTAACTGTTAGTTAAGCTAAAATTAATATGTTTGTCTTTAATACAAATTGTGCCATCCTACAACCTAATAAAATCATTATCAGTGTCAAGTCAAAGAAAAGAATGACATCTCTTGATGGTATCGAACATTTGATATTTTAAGATCAAAGTAATTTAGTTAACTAGTATTTGACCAAAGTGATTTTTATCGGTTTATATATCTTCAATTGTCAATGGAATTCTTTTCATTTAATCAAAGCCATCTGGTCATGGAATCATACTTGAATGTACAGCTGATAATTTGGTTCATTTGATCAGAGTAACGTCAAACTAAGGAATTTAACTTATGCAGTCAGGGGAGGCGATTTTTACATACTTCGCCTTTAATTACCGACACCATTCAACAAAATGTAGTCAGATTTGGAAAAATGTCAACAAACTTGAACATACTAGAATTTTTTCGAAATGAATACTAAACAATTTTTTTCAACCTGAAAAATATGGGTTTGTGAAATTCAACAGTATTATGTCTATGGTTTATTTGATTACGCAAATGCGGGAGATGAGAATAATCGCAGTATGGGTGAAGTTTTAACTGAATATCAGCTTTGTTTGTAAGGAAATTGAAATGAAATCATAAATAAGTGCATTGACATGCTTAAGTTCACGTTAACAAGATAATTCAACGCTTAGACGAAGCATTTAATCTCCAAAATGCAAAAAATAAACCCCAAAGGGTGTCTTTACATAGTATTGTATTACCTTATTTGCACATTCAGTTGGCAATTTGTTTATCAAATAGGACCTGGAACTTATATTGAAGTCAATCTAACCTCGTCCTATGATATATCATTTTACCTAATGTTTGAGCTTTTGCCTCTAAGATTTTGACAGATGTTTGAATTTGTGTGGGGGGGAATAAAAAATACTTTTTCATTACATATACTGTATTTACATATCAGGTATTTGGTCAATAAAGTGAGTACTTATGTCTGTGTTTAACTAATGATAAAAGATAAAATACCAATTTCAAAATGGTCTCACATACAGTCCAGCCATTTGGTCAATTTTAAAAAGGTGCTTAAAACTAACCAATTAAAACCTTACATGAAGAAATTGGACCCTTAATTTAGAGTATCTTATCTTAATTAATAATACAAATTTAGCCTCATGTGAATGGCCCTGAATTTTCAATACACACTTAAGTGTTTTTTTCATAAGCCTTTAAGTTAATAACTAATAGAATTATCAGCTAAATATTGTGACAAGTAATTGAACTGCTATGTAAAAAAACATATTTAAAGAGCTGAGATTTTAACATTGACCCCTTGTCTGTACCCTAACAATGACTGAATGAGACGCGTCTTGTTTGACAATAACCTTACATGTATAGAATTTCTTTTTTACCTCAATCAATAGCACTCAAGTACAAGAAGAATAGGGGCCAAACAGTCTGTCCCCTTTTTGTTACAATGTGTCAAGTTACCATGGTAACCAAGTTTTTCTTGACTACTTGAACGACCAATAAACAGTTATTGTCAGTTTGGTTAAATGTTTTAATTTTTGTACATGATGGAGTCACCATGGAGTGATTTATACAACAATGTCACCATTTTGACATCTTCCCATTGTCCCTATAATGTTTGTTTCGACTTAATTAATTTTGTTAACTCAACACGATAACAAAAGAAGCTAAAAAAATGGAGTAACAACTATCACACTAATGGGAAAAGCGTTTTTTTTTATTGAAAAATCTGAAAATTAATAGATATTTAGTCTAGAAAAAATGATTTTTTAATTAAATAAAGAAAATAACATGTAGCCAGTAAAGGGCCTTAATTTTGCAAAGTAAATGGGCTATCTGTGATAGAATGACCCCACAATCATTTTACGATGCTTTTAATAAATGTACATGTACATACAAAACGTTGCTTTTGCATATTGATTATGATTCTAAGCTTATTTTAACAACAATTTACCATAGTTAGTAAGCCATTTCTGACACAAGATAAAGATTATACACATTTTGATGACAGTACACAAGTTAACATAACGGACCCCTATCATAAACCCTTTCCTAAGTAAAAGTCATAATCTGACAAGTGAAAGGTGTAAACAACATACATTCATGATTGAAGATTTGAGTGATCCTAATTAATAATCCACACAGGAAGCATGCTATGACAAGTGTCATTGTAATTAGAATAGATCTATTCATTAGGTGCTTTATGATTTGTCTAATTGAGCGAATTCAAGTAAATTAGTAAAATCCTATTATTTAATTAGTGTTAGATGTTACTAAATGTGACACAAACAATGGTTTTCATGCATGGAACATTTTGACAAGTTTACTGTTTTGAATATTTTGAATTCGATATCAGATCTTGACTTAACAATGGCATTGATAATTGACAAATTAATTTCAAATTAAATACTGATTGATAATTACTCAATTAACAAATGATAATTAGTGACAAGATAAGATACATGATAAAGATTGAGATATTGATAATCATATTTATATTAAATAAAAGTGACAATTTTTTACAAAAAATATTATTTTAAATTAATAATTTTACTGCGGTTACTAAGTAACACATCATGAACCTTTAAGCATAATTTTGGACTACACATCACAACAAAAACATTCATGACAACAGCAATCCTGGTACAACATTGAATAGTTAGGGGTCAGTTCGTAAAGTGACCACTAATTTTTGTACAACATTATAATGAGGTTGGCAGCATACGTGTTTGAGAAAACAAGTAATTCGACTTATTCCTTGTAGGGTCGGGCGGCAAAGACCGTATCATTGTAAGCAATACCAAAGTCATGCAATTTGGAGAGTTTTCAAAAAGAAGGAAGATTTGGTCATCATTCACTGATTCTTATGAAATAAAGGCAAAGAAGGGTCATTCTGGACAATAAAAAATTAAAACAATATATATGTGGTATTTTGATCCCCTTACCTTATAGGGATCTAAAATTAAGGTCACACAATATCAAACAAAATTATACATACCAGTTGAATGATGATGTCCATATTTTGCGCGAAATTCCGCCGCATCAGTTGAGCTGTTTGCGCCCATTTCTGGTTTCTTTCTTTGAATTATCTGAAGTTTCTATAAATAATCCACAACATTGAAATATCTGTGTCTTATCTGTATAAAATCAGCTTTATGTCCAAGCATGCACATAGGTGTAAAAAATCCACACATGCACCTAGTCAATGTCACGGTAACCGAATATGTCTACATCAAATTCTGCTTTTTGCATGCCTTTGAATAATCAGTTTAGTCCATAAGTGGACGTAATTTGAGTCAAATTCAATCTAATCCAAACACTTTAAAACCTCTACCCCCACAAGCACCAAATTCATCAACTTTTAAGTATCCTATGACAAGTTGAATGTAATTAAACATATAACCTCAGATAATAAATAGTAATCACAAATTTCCGCTGACAAGATTTTACAACTCTGGAGCAATAAACTGACAACACTAGCTCAGTATACTATCTGATATGTTGACAATGTCCATGCACTGCAGTGACGTTCCTCAAAGTTATATTGACCTGAGCCAGTCCGAATTCGATATATTATTGGACTTGCTAGTAAACAGTTGTAACAAACTGACAATATCACATTATCTCTTACATAAATCTATAACTTCAGGCTACCAAATGCTGCCTTTTTTCCCATTTGAATATTATCCAGATATAAGATAAAAATCCAGCTCTAACGAGAATGTCCCTTCAGGGTGTAATGGAATAAACAAGTCCTTATTTTAGTTCTTTTATCTGTAAAGTTGATCTATTTCGCTCTTAGTAACAAAGTTATGTGGCTTTTGAATTTTTTTTAAAATTCACAAATCAAAATATATAATCCTTTGATCCGAGTAAATATGTAATGTGTTTGATAAGAAGCAACACCTAACAGTAATATATCACTCAGGAAATATTTATACTCAACTGACTTAGTCACTCGCACAAAAGTCACTCGTAAGTGGTTGTAATTTGTACAGCCACTCCAAAATCACTTACAATAAGAAATGCTAATTTTCCTTTTCTAATCGTTTGAATAAATGTCCTTACGATACAATTACAAATCAGAAATTGATTCTATCCGTCTTATAACCACAAACAAACACAGAAGAGATTGATTCTATCTGTCTTATAACCACAAACAAACACAGAAGAGATTGAACACCGAAAGTCTCCTGAAAATCTTTATGTTACGTTACAACAGACACACTGTTTAGTAAATCTTCTTTACTCCACTCAATTTAAACCACTGAATGAAGTTTTCAAAACTTATTTAGTTCAATACCATGTGACTCTTTACAGCGATGACTAATTCCACGTTGTATACATACAACAGACTGCTATCAGTGAACGATTGACCCAAAGTTTAATCCAAAGCTATTACAAAGTTTAAGCACAATTTAAGCCACTTTTTCAAACAGACTACACAAGAAAACAAAGTGCAATGAATCACATTTGTCCTTAAAAAAACTTATATAGATTAATTAAGTTGAGAAGTTTCCAACTTGATTGACACTTTTTCAAATAAACTCAACAATATATGAAGTCCACATCATTTTTCAATTAAATTGTAACAAACTGTCAAATGTAATCATGTTTGATCCAAACAGAGAATAAAATGTCATTTTACTAACAAACATAATTACTTATAACTCCAACAAATGTTTCAGCATGAATGAAAGGCACACTTCTTTTGTTGTTTGTAACATGACCTGAGTGATAATGACCTCAGTCTAACATATGATTGGCTGTTTATGTCATGTGACCACACCTACTTCATGAATATTAATGAGTTACACAAAATTTTGACCTGAAACAGTTTAGTAAGATTTTGTAGTTGCAGGCCATTTTACCAAATTATTGTAATGGACAGTGATGTACAATAATGGCTTTCCTGATGTAATATTAAACAATGAAAACCCATTAAACTATCAATAGTTTAAAGACCTGGGGATTTTAACAATCATTTGAAATGACACCAATTTAAAGTTTCAAAAGATTTCTCTACAAATAAAGCTGCACAAATACAAATAAAATGTGAACCAATATTTCTAAACAAACTTTAAAAGACAATAAACAGGTTACTTTGATCTACGAACAACCTACACATTATTTTGAATTAAATATAAACCATTCTGGTGTATTCTACACTAGCTGTATAATTATCTTTCTGGACTTAACCTGATTGTGTTTTAGAGTGTGCATTTTTTATGCAATTTAAGTTGCGATTATTTTGCAAATAAGGCTATGGTTGAAGGACATTCAAGGAGTAGGATTGAAAACATGAATTTTTGCAGGATTGAAACACTTCATACAGAGTCATATATCCTTGATGAAATTATCAATATTTTAAATAAAATGCTAGACTACCAAAAAATATTGCCTTCCGGTCTGACTGTAACTCATAAGATTAACAAAATTATTTCAATCTGTCAAATAAAAGATGGAAAAAGTAAACCAATGATTTTTAATCAATATTTCCCTGTTAGAACAATGACTAGATTTCATGGCATGAATACTGGGGATCTCAAATCAGCAGAATATTGATGTAACATAATTTGTAAAATCATCTGTAATGGCCTCTAATAAATCTTATACACATGATGTCAATCTCAACAAATAGGAAATATAATCCTAATGCTAATAAAATTGCAATTATGCTAATTAAGAAGTCTATGAGATTAGATTACAATTTCTGATGAATTCACCTCTCAGGGTACACCACAAATCTATACACTATAATGTATGCTGATCAGATCTGATAAGGGTATCGCCATAACAACCAGCACTCTTCTTTCAAGCCATTCACCATAAATATTTAAACCAGAACCTATGATAGACACAGTGAGTTCATGTATAAGATAAAAAGCTGAACTTCCTAAAATCTATGGGCTAAAAACATAATAATTCAGTTGAATGGTTCTGTGCCTATACTGATCATTAAAATGGAAATTGCCACATCCCATGATTCTTACATAAATATGTGAAAGTTGAAATTTCTAAGAACCAGAAAACTAAGCTTGAGTGCCATTAGAAACCAATTAAAACTCAGACCAGTCCGGTTGTGCATGTACAGCAAAGGATGACAAGGGGGGGGGGGGGGGGAGATGCAAACATTTCCTTGACATGCTAGAAAACTTTCACCCAAATACTCATTGGTGATATACTTCCCTTAGAATGGAATTTTTGAAAACATGAATTCTTCTTGAACATTTCATGAATAGTTCATGAAGAAGGCGTAACTATTTGAAAGAGGTGCAGAGCTGAATGATTGATGGTAAGCACAATTAACACTAAGGCCAATACATATACAACATAGTATAGGTCTTTGACTACTCTTATGTAAATAAAAAAAGATTAGTTACTGTAATATATGCAAAATATATGCAAAAAATGTGCACTGAGCAGAGATAGCACATAGTAAAGATATACAAACAAACACATTGACTGAACACATGTGGCCGGCCATTAAACAACAGGTGTTACAGATCTAGATTACTTACATGATAACTTATAACAGTATTTAATAGATTACAAATCCTGATAATAGATTATAGTACTGACTGTGAAATCTGGGATTTTAGACTGATTATCACAATTGTTTTCTTGTGTTTTGAATCCGAATTCATCCAAGCGGTCTGACATTTATCCCTTAATTGATTTTCAATTGAATTTAAGTTAAATTTGAGACATTTTCTTGTTATTAACCGAATATAGCATGACACAAGACAATCAACTTGTTATTTACAGTAGAATTTTTCACAATGACTTCTAAATTAACACATTAATCAAAACTTAATTAGGAATATAATTCACAAGTAGACAGATGCTTTTCATTGATAATCATAAACATTTCACAGTCATTTATGCATTGAATAATACATACTAATGTACAAATTACTAGAGGAATAAATTGACTCTTAAATGTTTAACAGGTCTAATCCTGAATTAATTAATTACTTTTTAATGAATAAATCATATTTTACATCGTCGAGGGGGGGGGGGGAGTGTTTACATTTGCTTGTTTGAGCTTTTCGACAGAAGAGCCAAAAAACGAAAATGTTTAATCAAAATTTGATATTCTTTCCAATTTTTTAAAGGGTCAAAGAGGACATTGAAGAAGCCAAATATATGTACTTGGGAACAAATTCCTGTTTTGTTGAAGACATGTGAATTATCACATATTGTCATTAATGAGGTGTCATATCCAAACATTATGTAACCAAGGTAACACACTGACATTCTTGTACAGTTAATTATCATTAAGTTACCATTGATGTAATTGTGAATTGTTTTTGACACATGTCTCTTGCACACCTTGTGTACATGTCTAAAGATAATGAAACACATGAATTGTGTGACATGCAAAAGGTCAAATGTTGAGGTCAACAACAAGTAAGGGAGCAGCTAGCTGACAAACTCTTGAAATTGCTGGAAAGACTTATATGACTTTGTGTATAATAATAATACAGAATTTATACGAACCAGTAGTGAGGACACTGAAAATGTTTTACTATAATTATCATGATAATATTAATCAATAATTAATTAATTTCCTAAGTCCAATTCTAAGATATTGATGATGGTGTTCATTGATGTGGACATTTGGGTCTATGATGGGGTTATGGCCCTACACTTAGTCAATACACTATTTTCTGTACCAAAGTTGACATAATTATCGTATTGACATTTTTTACTTTTATTAGCCCCATCTATTTTATATGAATTCATTCATTAAAGACAATTCTAAAATAATCCAGGTTATTAATCTGTGAACCAATTTTGGAAAGCTCTCATCCTAAGCAACAAAAATAATAAGAACATCTACTGGCAAAATTCTTTCCATTTCTGGTTGCCATAATTGCCTTGTTCAACCCTGATATTGTTTATTATCCATGTCCCAAAAATTACTATATTTTCAAAAAATATTTTACCAGAAAAAAATCTGCAAAAAAATCAATCTTGTGTATATTATCATTTGATACATTAATTTGCAGCTAAAACACCATATTGTTGATATTGACTCTGTTTTTATTGTTCAATTAACACAATGGCTAAAATTGTCGGACAGACAAACACATGTCACAAGTAGCTAGTTAACAGCAAACAGTGATTTCTGACACTATGTAATTAGCACTGACAGGACATACACTGGTAGCAAAAAAATGTCACACATTTATAGATTTCTTTCACTTAAAGTAAGGATTTCTTTTTCTTTAGAGTTTTAATCAGTTTTTCATCAAAATATCAACATACCAGTGAAACACTTTGATACTAAAATACATCTTTTGATCAATTTATATTCAGATATTTCTCAAAGTAAACAAAAAATTAAGTATAAAAGAGTATCAATAACTTGTTACAAACTTGGTATTACAGAAAAAAGTGCAATGTTTTGATTTTCATAAAAACACTACACTTTAGTCAATAATAATATTATTCTATATGTTAGTTTAATCATGAAACTATTTCTCAAAATTTCATAAAACATCAAATAAAATAATGTTGGCAATAAGATACAATGCTTTCATAAATTTTGCATCATTGTAAAATTCGGATATGAAAAGATGGCAGCCGCCAGACAACCCCCCAAAAGGTGAAAGCCCCTCCATCCCAGAGTTCTCCCTTTTCTTCAATCAGGACTTTTGCTTTATAACATTGTGAGAAAAATCCATTCTAAAAATTTATTCAAATTAAACCAGAAAATTATTCTGTGAAGAAACTGTCTCGCAGGCTTAAAGAAGGTCAATGGTTCGATCTACCCTAGAGCATTGCATGCCATGGATCTTCATCCACCATTAAAACTGCATGATAGTTGTCATGTGACTGGGGCTTTTGGAGTGACATTTTAACCCCTAGAGAGGGGAAAAAAGAAAATCTGAACACTTGCATGTATAAAGTGATTCTAATCTGATTATAACATAAGCCTGTAGATTTAATCATTATTGTACATGTGCACGTCAAGGCACCCTTAGTCATAATTATATAAAATAACACAGGTAATAAGCACTGAACAAAATCCAAATTAAATACACATGAAATAATGATGTAATATAAACATAAACATGTGCTATTTTGGGCTTTTCTGTCCAAATAGAGATCAAAGAAGGCACAAACACTTCTGGCTTGCTGTCCTTCTCCCCCCCCCCCAAAAAAAAATGCTTTTATTTATTTTATTTCATTTAACAAAAAGTCATGATTACAATATGACTCTAATGACTATTAGAGTGACTTCATGTTTTTAAATCAATAATATTTATTCTATCAATTGGATATCATTCTTAAGAAAATCTTTTAGCATACAAATTATAATTACATTTGCAAAAAAGCATTTGGTTTTTGGAAGGAAAAAAGTGGATTTCCAATCAGTAAGAACTTGTCAAATCTAGCTTTTTGTGACAGCTGCATAAGGTACGAAACACGCGACAGTCCATAATGCTGTTAAGACTCACAATTGTCATGTTAAAAAAAAATTCCTCAGTGACACATAGGTTAATGGACAAGGTTTGACAGCCAAAACGGAGATCAACGTAAAAATCATGTCGCTCAAGAACGAAAAAAATAATTTCATATAAGACTGACGGTCAAAGCCTGTAAAAAACACTGACAATACCAACCACAATGTCGTATGTCGAATTTCAACCAATCAGGTACACCTAAGAACATTTTATATTATCGTGTAAATTGTCAACTGTTTTTATTGTTTTACGTGGAGAAAGCTTGAACTGTTTATACACATCCGTCATGAAAATCATAAGATGTCATTCAATGACTGGCTTTGTGTACAAACCATATACTCAAGTGCCTTTCAACAATATCTTCATATAAACAATACCATATTTTTTCATTATCTTATAGGGATGAAAAACCTTATAAATAAAGTACATAACTTGTGGTCCAGAAAGTTAAGGAGTCACTGACTGACCAATCCTTGGCGTACTTTCAGATGAAAAAAATACCTGAAATTATTTCGGTACAAGTTCTATTTTCGGTATGAAACAAAATCACATATTTTGACAGAACTAAATAACTTGTAGCTTTGAAGAGGTGGCAATCAGTACAAAACTGTTTACTTAACGGTTTTCACCTAAGAATTACTTCGAATATAAACTGTAGGGGGCGCTTTTCGGACATGAATTATCGTAGCAACGAGGCAGATTTATGACAAATAAACTTAATAAGTCAGACGCATCAGAAGTGATATTTGTAATCTAAGGTGCATATTTACAGTTGTTATTGAATAAAGATCGTTTGAACACAGAATTTGAAAGTGGCCACCCACTAGTATGCTAAGACTAGATAGCACAGTAGACAATTTTCTATGGATATAAAGTTATAGAAATTCTTCAATTGCTAAGATTAAAGGACAGTGTTTGACATGCCTCTTTGTTTGATTATCCCATTATTAATACTTGAGTCAAGGTATAATAAGCTCTTAGAGTTATCGAAGAATTCTACAAAATAAAAATATTTACAAATTAACAATAAATCCCTGCAAATATTTCAAATTCTTGACATTGTTTTCACATTGAGTCTCACTGGTTAGCAATCCCAACAGCTTTGTCTCAATTGAGGTAATCAAGTGCTATGATTTGTATGAAGTTTCAAAACAAGTTTTTAATTAAAGATTGCAACCTAAGATTTGTGGATTATAATCCTGTAATGTATAAAGTATTGACTCAATTGTAGAACAATCCTTGAAGAGTTAAAACCATGAAAAAAAATGGTGAAAAAAAGGGAACACTTGACAAGGTCGGTCAAAAAGGTGATAAAAATCTTTCGAGTCGGTTGACATGAAACCCTGTTTTTTTATTTTTACCATAAATAAATAAAATCAATACAATGTCTATACTTGAAGCATAAAACCACAGGTTTGTAAGAATTTGTACTCATGAGTAAAATGTGTGTTGGTGGCAGGGAACAACGAGTGTTGATAAGATCTCGTTTTTAATGGAATAAGACAATAATTCATGATATTCAATAGCTATCCTGATATAATCTCCAAAAACTGAAGAGTGCTTGAGTCTAGACCGTGAATAAAAACATGTACATAAGCAAAATGAAGGCACTATGGGTCTAGGGGTTAAAATACCCTAAAGTCCCTGTAAATAAAAGTATTACAGCCACTTGAGGACACTTGATATAAAAATAAAAACATAAGCTGTCATATTCTTTTTATTAAGTTATAAAATATTATCATTCTTTAAGTTGTTGACACATCAACTAAAGCTATTTGGATTGTATAATACTTAGGTAATATTTCAATGGATTATAAGACAGTACATTGATAGGCACTAAAATACGCATGTCCAAAATGTATAGGAATTTAAAATACAGCAAACACGTCCATAAAATACATTGATCCTTGGGTAGCAGGTATGTATAATTATGTAGAGTTTTCCAATTTTTGGTAAGAACTGAACTTGCTTCTTGATCTGGGAAGTGCCCGACTGGTTTAGAATGGTGATATCAAAACTTACAGAATATTTTCTTCAGTAATTTCTTCAATACTTTGAGATTCTTGTTAATAAAATCTAAGGGTATCTTTCATTTTTTTTTATGTCTAAAGTATTTTTACACCAACAACTCGGGAGGCAGGGGGAGCATAAATGAAATCTTATAGTACTGTTGTCAAATACTAGAAGGGAAAGCATGAAAAGTGACAGTATTTGTTTAATAACTAACTGGGAAGTTTACTGGCTAATGTTAATTTTCTAAACTTACACAAGGATATGAAACACGATACAAATAAAATGAAATCTGAAATAATTGTATAGAAACTTAATATAACCCTGGTTGAGACAAAAAACTTCCTGACCAACTTTCAAATTTTATTATTTAATTAATTTGCACATAAAAAAAATCCCTGACTACTAGTAAGATAAATGCAGTCCCTGAAATGCAGCACTTCGTAAAATATAGCTATGAATTACTTCATTTCACCAGAAAAAAACACTTTATGTTCTAAATGCATTCAAAGTATTCAAAGTATGCTTTTTGAAGGGATCTGTCTTTTTAACACCCCTATACAAAGACCTCAAAGACCGCAAATATGGATAAATAGAAAATCATAAATCTATTGTAATGCTTGTTTGAAATACATGACATTCTTCACGGCATAAAATCATAGCAGCATAAAGCATTATAACATATTTGCATCACTTTTATGACAGTTGAATCTAACCACAAAACTCATCCATTGATTCTAACATGAGATAAAACGAACCATAAATAAAACAATTCTTGAAACATGAGGCAATTTAGTACCAGACAGTACAGTAAACATGTCACAGAAACCTGAATTATTGTTTATTTTGTACTACCTACAAGAAGTGCAAACTTGCAAAATAATGTTTTCTACATTAAAGCAACCCTCTCATTGACTGAATAACAAATATCTAATAATGTAAAGAATACTACATAAGAAGATAGCCTAAGTATATTCCCATCTATCTCTCTTGTGTATATTACTAGATGTTGATAGTTGAGGGTCAAAAATGGCCCTAAGCTTAAAATAATTTGAAGAGTCATCAAAATGTCCTACTATTTAACAGTAAATATGACTCTTTGGTACAAATTCTCAAGAGTCAGAAGCTTTATTTTGCCCATTTCAAGAGTCAACATGCCATTTTAAGGGTCAAATGGAAACCCTGCATGATAACATGTAGAGGGATGACACAACACTAACTATAATAAATATTGAGAACAGACCAAAAGAGAACGATATAATATAAAGTAAGTTTCAGCCAAATGTATAAATTACCAAACATGCCATATGGATAATATTTTTTTCTGGTGACTTTTGAGACAGCCGCTTAAGTTAAAGAGACAACAGTTACCATGATGAGAATATATTACTCAGGAGAGACCTTGTCCCGTCAAAACAGCCGAGTGAAGTTTCCATAATGACCGACATCACAGACATTCTTACTCAACTATCAGGGTTGTTTTGCATGCAATGTTGACAAAATTTGTATAAATTATATGCTAGGGTCCTGTATATATATTTACAGATCATTTAAGTGAGGATAAAGCTAGAGTAAGTGTAAATATTATGACATGAAAATTTACACAAATGTTGACCGATCGCATTTGACCGCTTACAGCAAATAACAAACAAACCTTTAAGTAACTATATTATGATAAATGTAGGTCATACAGTCAGCCTAGTCAACAGGTACTGGCTTGGTTTAGTCCATGGTCAATCAGAAAACAAAAGTTGCACAGCTTTCACACAGTACTTGGCTTAGGTCACTGAAAAAGCATCCCTGAGAAAGTCAAAAGGCAGAGCTGAGAATCGAACCCATGACCTTTCATTTAGTAATTCAATGCATTACCACTTGACAACTGATCATCCCCCCTTTTGCAATGTAACCCGGTCAGAAACCTTGCCACAATCATTAAAATTGACTCAGACAAAAAAGAGACACAATTTGAAATCAAGATTCTAAAATGTTGGGCTTCTTGGAGCACTGTGAACAATAGAGCACTCTGTGTAGGCTGTATGGCAATATTTGTACACAATGTTTACAAGTGTAATAGTATTTCAGGTATACAGTAGAAGATAACTTAGGTGTAAATGAGTGTACATTATCAGGCATTACATCATCACTGATAATTCTTATCAGTTTTATTGACTCATTAAATGTAACAGTATTATATCAGTCTTGTTTACAAGATGAACTTGATATTGTCTTCAAGTACAGGCTATCAAATGTTTACAACAAAAATCCAGAATGAGTCACTGGAAGAAATTTGAACATCATTTCAGGGTTAAACAAAGCCAATATGTAGTTCTTGCACTTGGAAATTTGGAAAGACAAAAACAATTTGTTTACTTTTTTTTCAAGCTGTTCTACAAAAGGTCTCCCACACAAGATGCCCAGTTATAAATGACTAAGACAATTATGTAGGCCTTTCTTAAAAAGAATTAAGTTGACCCTCACCCACCTACTGTGCACAGCCTGAATAGAATGTATATAAGTACACCTTGATTCAATAGAAATGACATCTGTAGTGTCTGAGTTTCCATTATTGGTCACCTTGGATATATTACCACCACATAACAAATGCATTAATTGTGTGGATGGGAACACACAGTGGTATACTATTGTTGTTAACAAACTGTGAGAAATTTAGTGGACAAACAAAATGTCTGACCAGACATAAAGCAACAGGGGGGAGAAGATTTTGATGAAAATCAAACACAAGCTTATAACAAGGACATAATGGGACTTCTATTCTGGCAGTTTTATGTTGTTTACACAGGAAAATAGCCTTAATTTCACACCTTAGGTACAGACAGTCACCCCAATAAAAAGCACTGCCATAAATAATCCTCTTACATAAAGGGAGGTAATTTCATATCATAAAGGGAGACAATTCTACTGTCTATCGAACACATAAGGATTATCTAAGTGTCTGCAGGGAGTTATTATAAAGTTTTATCACACTCGTAAAACAGTTAGGTCAGAGACTGATTGATACATTTATCAGGCTGAGAAATCAATGTCTGTAGATAACATTAATCTATCAGATATCTAATTAGATGAATCAGCATCAATAACTCCCTGTGGAGTTATGTAGACTATATTTATCTTGGCAATAGAAAAAATTTACGGGAGATAATGTTAGTACTCAAATTTTAGCAGAATCTACGTCTGAAGAACCAGTCTAAAAGTTGAAGCATTTCATTGGATGGTTCTGAATGGATTATAAAAATTAACCTATGACTGGGAAGCATTCTCTGACTAATAAGAAAATACAAGAAATAAAAAAAATCTAGAAACTGAACTTTTTTATAAGAAAATGATACAAAATATTATATGTATTCATTTCACACAAAAAAATGCTTGACTGCTATAAAAATGCACATTTCATATCATGTTAAAATTCCTGTTGTTTTATTATGATTAGGGCACAAACAAAGGATTTACTATTTCTCATACTCCAATAAATTCATTGACAAACTAATTGCATTCAGTTAAACCTTCTCATGTAATACTTTTTTTCTAAAAAGGAAGGATAGAATAACAAATAGGTGATGTTAGGAGTAAATTTTACTAAAGGGAAACAAAAATAATGAAAACAACATTATTATAACATTTTTAGATTCAATATAACTAATTGTCTTGTGTCTGAGAGTTCGAGTTCAAGTTCGAATTAGATGTTAGTAGATAGTAAGACCAGAGAGATAATGAGAGACAAAGGGAAAACATTCACGATGAGAATGAGTCACTGAGCATGTAGAAACCATACTCTAGTAACATAACAAATATCATTATATCATAACCTGAATAATTAAACCATTAATAACATTGAATTTATTACCAGCACAAAGAAGAAAATGTCAAATGAGAAATTAAATTACAAAAGGTAAGTTAAAGATGGCCTGTAATTAAAACATCATTAATACCACTCAACTTACGCCTGACTAAGCCACGCCCCTATTTTTTTATATCCTGGTCACGTAATGTAACAAAGCATCGGAAATCATCAAATTGCGGTTGAATTGCTGTATGGCGTGGACAGACTTATCTATTCCCCCCCCACATAAAAAATATCACTGTGGTATCATTTTGAATCACAAAAAATGTACCTTCTTCAAACAGACAGGAAAAGATCTTAATGACTCAAATGGTATTGAAAGAAGACAAAGTTTATAAATGGAGGACAAAGTACAATAAATAGAAAAAAGTGATCCAGACATGTTTTATACATTTTTATGATGGCTATTGTAACAACAGGGAAAAAAGGACGAAATTGAAAAAAAAATCATTTTTAAGACATTTCATATCTAAGGCGACATGATTACCGGTATGCAAAAAAAATATCATATTTTTTATTTGACAGCAAAAAATGTTTGTCATTCAAAACTGATACTTTTGGCTACAAAAAATGTGAGAGACAAAAAAAATGCCATGAAACTAATTACAAGACTATCATAATTTATGAGACGAAATCCCCACTTTGTGATATTTTAAAGGAAAAAATAAATTGATACTATCAAAATGCTTGGTTATTGTGGTAAGAAGTTGGTTTAATGTCATAAGTAATGTGAGAATATATAATTTGTTTGAAGAATTTGTGAATAATGATAGTTTCAAGTTGCTATCAGTTATTATCACCAATTACAACGTCAAAGTAAGTGGATGTGATTTAGTCGTCATAATTTAACATCTATCTTCTCAAATCAGACATAGAAATAGATACATTTTTACAATGTAAATTCACTTGAAATTGTAGAAATTAACAAAACATCAAAAACCAAAGAAATTTATCAAAAGTCGTTTATCAAAATTAACTTTCTAAGGGATAAGTAACAGACTCAAATAACTGAACTACACTTATTGGCAAATGTCTTGTCCGGTCTACAAAAAAATGCAATATCATTTTTGTCAATAATCATACATTACTAAAAATTGTACCATTGGAAAGAAGACACCATGAATCTTTCATTGGTTCAACTTGCTAAACCGGTTTCAATGAAAGTCAATAAAGTAGGCTATATTTCAGAGACTTAGCTTCATAAGTCATGAAAATCCCAACCCAGACCAGATTTCTGTCCAAAGCATATTTTTTTCAGACTCACAACAGGGCAAATTCAAAAAGATTTCTTCTTAGGTCAAGAAATTCTCGAGCAAAATAAATAAATCTGACTCAACCATACAACCAATGTCAAAAACAAGGACTGACAAAACAAACGACAAAATAATCATTCTTTAAATTAAAAATTTATCACAAATAAAACTGTGCACAAAAAAATCTTACTAAAAATGAAGAAAAAAGGCATAAACACTATGATATTCCCCTTAAAACTGAAACCATAGCAACAGAGTCTTCAATGTGGATGACTTTAATTCCAGGACCAGCTAGTCGTTAAATTAATTCACCTTTTATCTCGGACATCGGATAGACTTATAATCAATGAAATTACAATTGCTGTTAGCAAAACCTGCATTTCCCTGGTCTTAAATTACGAATCCCAACACAAAGTGGTCGTCAAATAACATGGGAATGGTTGAGTAAAACCACAAACTTCTCATTTTTAAGTCTAGGAATTTCCCTTTTTAAAGGATATAGACCACATAGGCCAATTGGGTATGGCACACATAACCAGTGGGGGACCGTGTCAAAAGTTAAATTTAAATTATGTCTAATTTCAAGCCATGACACTTCAAAATGACATGAGACACCAACTACTCTCATTTCAATGAATACAGAAGGCTAGACGGATGGTACAAAGTGATCATAATTGTTACAAGAAAAAAGTGTAATAACCGTTACCCCACCCATCCCAAAACCACATCGCTAAACATGTGACACTGAGACATGCATCCACCAGATTTAATAGGATATTAAAATCTGATATATTATCTTTAATAGACTTATTAATGATTTTTAGTCAGGTCAGATCACATCAATTCACAAGACACACCTGTACTGGCCAAAGCAAATTACACCTTATCAGGCAAGCATCAGCACCTGGTAAAGACCTTAGAGTGAAGCATGGTCAGAATTGCAAGAGGTAATGTGTGCTTAAAATAGAACATTATTAGATGGGAGATCACCAAACTTGCAAATACAGCATTAACCAAGCCATCATGGCAACAAATTTCAATACAAAAACAAGCTTTGAAATAAGATAGCATGTAATTAAATACATGTATAGAAAAGAGATATTTGAATAATTAATATCCTTTGGCAGGACGAACCCAATGCTTGCTGCATTTACATATTTTAACAAAGAATCTGTTGTGTAGAATATAAGGAGGATATAGTATATGACAAATATGGGTCCTCAAACCTGACAGTTTTTCCTTTGGTATCATACAGTACTCAATGTAAAATGACAACAGAATGAGAATTATAAATGCTCAGATTAATTAGCATAAACAGAGCCTGCTGTTTCATGAGACACCGACGCTATAATAAGATGACCAAATTAATTAATCTTAATAACCAGTATAATACACTGGTATGCATTCATTGTGAAGGGCATTGAATCACAAAGGATAAATTTTCATATAAGATCAGTCTCTATTCACCATTTCAACAAGCAGAATAACATTCACATGAAAAGAATGCAAAACCAATCATTTAAAAACTTGAATCAAACTTCATATATTTAATCAAATATTCTGTATGCATTGTAAAATATCTTCTAAAATACTGCACTACACCAGCATACCGGGCCAAAAAATTGGAATGAAATTATTTTTACACTGATATGCACTGTTCATATAGTATTTCTGTATTAGCAACAACCTTTGATCTTTGTTATACCTTAAAAAGAAGGAATGAGAATGTGTTTCAACGTCCTTAACAAGAATAAGCATATAGAAAATGTTATCGAAATTGATACAATTTTTTTGAAACCCAGTATTCATTTGATGAGGGGGGGGGGGGAACCACATAAATAATCAAAAACAAATCAGTTTTACTTCTCCCCAGGTGTTCTTGTCTCAATTCACTAAATACGGTTTTAACATCAGGTCGCCATGGCAACTGAAGACTTAAATAACAAAATGACTATTTTTCTTGTGCATTGATACATCGTGCGTATGGGTTATTGCCCTTTGCACACCTGTACTTGAAAACAATTTGAGCTGTCTCAATTCAATGGTTAACAACAACATCTCATTTAACTTGACTCTTCATTGATGGAGGTAATATTATATTTAGTCACTCAATTTTATTTAAACTGGAAAGTAAATTTTGGAAAGGATTCAACATAAATTAAGAATTAGAGTATACTCAATACTTTGTTTCATTATAATAGATGGGAATTATATACAAATTCTAATCAGCTCTTCAAAAAGAAGATACACAACATTTTAGATCTTCAAAAGGAAGTTAAAAAAGTAAAAAAGAAGATTCAACTTTAGATGTCAGTCTATTATACAACCATTTCTGTCACAATACTTAAAATAAGTCACCAACATTTCAGTTGCTATGAAACCATTAGTTTAAATTGCATCATTTACACAAATTAAGTGTTTAATGGCTTTTACAGTTGAATGTTTGAAGTTTTATAATTAAGATACAGCGGAAAACCACATTAAGTAAATATTAAATGTCCTTTGTCCGAAAACATATAAAACAAAATTCATTGCGTGTAGACACGAAAAAATAATGTTTCTTTCCAACCTATCAACTGAGCAGACCATAGATGAAAAATGAAGAAGTTTAATTGAAGGATGAAATCTTCATGAACAACAAAAGAATTGTGGTACTCAGAAAATAGTTAAGATGGACCCCTGAAAATCATAATCGATTAAAATATACCAAATTTAAGTGCAGACCAACAAAAAAAACCTTCTCAACTAAAAGCACCTCCAATCAGAGAGCAGTAACTCTTCACATACTGAAGACAAGAAAATAAGGTTTGCGCTAAATAATGTACTTAAAAATGTTATCTGAAAAATCTTGTTAACAAAACTGACAACATGGATGAAAATGGATAAACTTGCCAAATGAATGGCGACTGTCAGGCTGTAGTTTTGACTGAAGTTTATTCAAAACAGAATGATAAGTAATGTTACGAAAAGAATACCAAATTATACAAGAGGTCATGACAGGTCACTGGCTTAAACATAGCCTTAAAACATTCAGTCGTGCTTTTGGACATAACATGAAACGTAAATACAAATTGTTAAAAATAAATAACATTCAAGGTCATAATACTAATAAATTTTACGAACATATCTGACCGCTTAAAAATCCATCCAAACCGACCAATGGAATGTTTTAGGTGGTTACCTGCAAAAACACTTTGGTGTCAAAGTTTGACAAGAAACCAAAGAACATGTATCAATATTGTTCCAACTCTAGTCTATCTACCTTAACAAGTTAATAGCAGACACTTAAATAATCTAATACTTCTCAGAGTTTTACTTTGTAAAAACATAAATGTTGACATACAACTGTGAAATCTTTTATAACAATGTTTTCAAACATGTGTTCAAATACAGCGGGCATCTAAACCAAAACATGACAAAAAAATTGACAAAAAGAAATTCACAGAAAGATCAAGAATTTCCCAGAAAGAACCAACAATCTCCACAAAGAGCTCCAAGTAAGCACATGAAAATAACTGCAAGTATATAAAACTCCCAAAAAGTATGGTAATTCCTAAGAATTCTAGAATTCATACATAGACCAAGAAATTCAATATTAAATTGTAATACAAACAAATTACAGATTTACATAAATTCTTGTTGTCTAAACTGAGGGTAAAACTGGTAAATCACACTCAACCCTAACTAATCTATGAGACACACAATAGGCCAAATTGAACTAAAAGTATGACAATTTATTAAATGGTCCTTGTTTTAAATTCTTTTTATGTGTGCTTAGCATTGCCATGAGGTATCAAATGTTTCAAATGTAAAATACTAACAGATTCTCTGAATTTTTTGTTTCACACTTATTCAACAAGACTTTAAACTTACATAATCATATGCATAAATTATATGTTTCACGATGATTGAACAAAACTCATTAATCACACAAAGATACATATCCATTAGATCAAAAAGATATCATAGTCATTCCATATAATAGATTGTACATTTTTGCCACTTACTGAGTATTACACAAAAATGCTGCATCTAAATATCATTTACATAATAAATACAACAGTTTAGCATTTTAAATGTCAATTGAATAAATTAACATTTAACTATTTGATCATTATGTAATATATATGCATAATGCAGTAACATATTTAAATTTATTCTATCAATTAGCAATTCAATGAGTGTATATATTTTAAATTAAGGAAATAATAAATAAACATGAGTAAGGATGTCTTTTCTTTGTTACCTAAACTATTTGATACGCACTCACTAACAAAATGTTCAATAAATTCAATTCATTTAAATTTCAGTCCGGCTGTATGAAATATCATAAATTTACTTAACGGTTATTTGTCAACTTAGCGGTGGTCAAAATTATGTCATTCAGGAATTAATCGGATATCCAATATCCTGAAAATGGCTCTTCAACCTCTAATCAGACTGATTCCCTATTGTATAGACTTGTTCCAAGTTTCCTCACCTTTGGGGTAGATAAGAGCCAGCTAATGTTCAAAGCAAATCAAAACCAGTCTAACATGACCTTAATATCCACTAATTATTCAAAAAGATGAAAAGCTGAATTGCAATTCTCATTCAGTAAGCTCTCGGAGGTAAATATAACAAGAGTTTGAACAAAGCTTACCACAGCCTGCTGGGGGCCAGTTTTGTCCATTCATTAAGTGTTGAACTATTTGCTTTATAATCAAACTGGTTAATATTAAAGCTAAAATCAGCTTATATGATGTTTGCTCTGGTCATTCAACAAGTGTTTGTGGCTTGACCACATGCAAATATATAGAGACACATATATCAAGAACTCTGAAGTAGATTTCGTGATGATCTTAGGGAGAGAGCCCGGGACACTGACAGCGTTTGTACAACTGGTCAAGTTTCTGGAGATTTCATGTAATCATATTGACAGTGGTCAGTAAGCCTGGTACCATGTGTTTGATGTTTACACAAAACATTTGAAATTATACAACAATTAGTAATGTCGGTTCCCGGCCATGACCAAAGAGTAAGAATTCCAGATTTCTAAATTGAAAAAAAATTCTTTGACAAACGTTTAATTTTCTGGTAACCACAGAAAGACCAATCCTATTGGGTTAAAATTGAAATTAGATATACTGTCAGAAATTGGGCTCCCAGTTAAAACACACGGTAGTGACTTGATTTCTAAATTGAGTCCATTACCACAAACTATTTTTCGGGTTGTTAAATTTAAAAATCTGACAAAATCATTAATAGTTTAACAGTACATAAAATTCTTATATTGTTAGTATGTCAAAATCAGCGGTTTAGAATGAATGGTATTTTATTAAAATAAAGTGGAGTTACTAAGCCTCATTGAGTTTTAACTTAATGTGTTTGGGTGCGGCTAGTGTCGTAATACACTCACAATGTAATAATACCATGCTATCTATGGCAGAAATCTACTAATCTTGGTTGGGTCATTACTATACATGAAATCTGAGGTTTTAGTGCAATACAAACATATCAGACAATACATGTCATACTTACATACGCTACTAACGAACTGAACGCTATAATATACATGTTGTGTGATTCTATTGAATTCAGTAATTACTTGTTTATGAATAAATATGCTATTAAAACAGTTCGTTCAAAGACTGGCCGACTTTTTAAAAAAACGATAAATCAACAATACGATAATTAACAAAACATTATGTCAAAATAACCAGACACGCAATACCATATCATTTAAAGACGGCCCAATATAGATTTATCATTATTTGGTCTATCGTGACACTGAAAACAATGAAAATATTCAAAAAGAAATAAATCATTCTTTTCAGCTTGTTACATGGGTCTGTTTCTTTTGCTATACAGACTTGTAACTAACATATGATAACTTATACAAAATTCAAACAAAATTTCTTATTTTAGAAATTAACACCAAAGTGGAATGCAAGTTTTGGATTTTTGTACTGAAATATACCAAGCTTCGGAAAAACTTGAAAGGTTTTTAATAGCTTAATAAGAATGAAAAATTCTGCGGAATACTCTTTTTTCATGACATATTTCCAGGAAGGAAGAAAAATGCAACAAGTCAAGTCAACCAATGAAAAACAAACCCATTTTCAGAAAAAACACAAATGAATAATATAACCTTAATTATTAGGAACAAGCAATTAAATGTAACCTTATTTATTATGAACAACCAATCTAATATAACCTTACAAAATTATTACAACAACCAATCAGAAATAAGCTTACTAATTAGGAACAACTAACTTCCCCTAACCAATAGTTATCCATAAGTCATGAATAGTTCATGAAGTATTCAATAATAGTTCAAGAAAACTTCATGATTTCATGAATTCCATTCAAAGCAGATATTAGGAGCAGTGAATCTATAAGTAACCTTATTTAACTTAGAATCTATTTTTCTCATTAAAACCTTAGAAAGCAGGATATGGCTTCAATCATCTTTTGGAAACCATAGAATATCATAACTTAGAGAATCCTTTTCTTCTCAGACACAAAATACATTTTAACATTATCAGATGACTTCACTTTTGTCCAACAAAATGACTACATGTTAATGGACCTCTCCGTGATTGAATCTTATGATTATTCCATAATTGCAGATTAGGGAGCTAATTAGGGAGTTAATGGTATAGTAATGGCGTTATGTTTCACTGATCATCAGCGGAAATATAGGCTTCCCATTAATGGTTGCTGAATGTTCTGTCCAAAGTATAATTGAGGCAAGGAAGACATAATAGAAGCCTGTCATTTACTGTAGTTACATTTAATTTCATTGGTACCAAATTTCGTGATTTTACTAAAATCAATCATTTTGTTGATATACATAAATTTGTGGATTTTCAAATTTCAGATAGATGCATTTTTGGACACTGATGTAATTTTACAAACATCTTAATTCATAGGTACTAAAATTTGTTGAAAAGCACACCCATGAAATTCACTAAATTAAATGTTCAACAAAAATTCATGAAACTACAGTATATCAAAAAAATGCTCTTCAGCATTTCTGAACACTGAAGCATTGTAAATGTTGTTGAAGAATAAAGGAGACAGATCAATATCCTAAAATCCAATTACAATGACCACTCTTTAGTTTCTGAAGTGGAAAAATGTGTCAGACATCCAAGTGTGTTCTCCAGTTTTGAAGAATAGCAGACTCTAAGTGTGGGCATTATAAGAGATCATTCAATAACCTTAGTCCATGTAAGCAATTTGTATAAATTTTATAACAATAACTTTTGGCACAGACAGGCATGTAATGATGTAAATACCACCAATAGACAGAATGTAATTCATTTTCAAAAATGATTTATGTTATAGAAATATATCAATCATATTTTCAAAAATATTTTTAAAACACTCTGAAGATAACTTAGATATAGAAATACTACAACTTAACACAATTTTATTAAGACAACAATCTAAATTTTGAAGACAATCAATGAAACACTAAGTCTTAACCAATTAATTGCAACAAAAATCTGACATAGAAAAAGCCCACACATGTTTAAATCCTTATGACCAAACACTGGATAGTGACCACAGACTTTAATAGCAAAATTAACAAACATCAAACAAGAATAAAAAGTCGCTGATATTAACATACAGACAGACAATGATGTATCACCAGCTAACAGTAGAAAGACAGAGGAGTTGAAAACTTAAAAGCAAGCGCCAAGTCACGAAATAAATCATACTGATAATAATAGCTTTTGGAAACAAATAGCTAATTAGTGTTGTGCTCTATAATCAAAGTGATCTTGTCATTTAAAAAAGGCTAAAAGCCCCTTTTAATGCATATTATCAGAACCCTCAATCATTGTCAAATAATCCCCTTGACATTTAAGACCCCTATTATTAGTGCCAATGTAATTTTGGTCAATTTTTAACATAATAGCTGATCCCTAATTTTCATACATTAGAGGACTGAAAAATGGCTGATCCCTGAACTCTTCATGCTGGAGGTGTAATGTTGTCTGCTACATGAAATAAATGGTCATAAAATTAGCAACTTTCAGTTTTAAATGAAATTATATGTCAAGCAAAATTAATGTAATTTGTGAAAATTCAGACTTGTCCATAAAGCATTATCGGTCTAACATCTAGAAATACTGAATGTGTCATCATGGACAGAGACTGGACAATGACCAGAGGCAGAAAAACCGGTAAAATTTCAATATTATACAATGATGCACAACTTAATACAGACTGCAGCATCCAAGCATGAACAATTTGACAGCTTTTGATATGATAATGAATCAAATGGCTAAACAAACCATTCAAGTAAAACTATCTAGATCACTTTCACAGCTTTTCACTGAATCAGCGACTTTTTGTTATCTATTTTTTGTTATTTAAGCACAATAACAAACTTAATACTAAAATAACAACAAATAATATCTATCTGTTGTTAAAATGGCTCATTCAACAGAGCTATGGTCATTTTAGAGCTGCCCCAGAGAGAGGGGAGAGATGGGAGAGAGGTGATAGAGATAAGATACACGGGCACCAGGCATTTATATCCCTACTCCTTTCACATACTTTTTTCCTGGTTCTTTATCGTGCCTGGTGTAAAGCATTGATACACTCCTTTTTTTTCCTGTGATTTTCTAGACACAGTACTTAGATTGGTAGTTGGGATTGGGACACAGAAAAATCTCTAAGAAATTCAAAAGGTGGAGCTAGGAATCAAACCCATGACCTTTCATTTAGGAGTCCAGCAAGTTACCACTTGACCACCAATCACCCCTGCATTATTTTTTTCCATTTAAGTACAATAACAAACTTATAATACTAAAATAACAATAAATAATAAGAAATCATGAAATTGATCCATCTTAAAAATTCAAATAATTTCTATACCAACATCAACCATCTGTTACTATGTACTCAAACAAATTGAGGTATAGAGCCACCTGGCCATCATAGTAGTATTATCAAAATTACACATTCAATTTTATCAACACACAGATTGTATAACAATATATTACAACTTTAATTTAATCCAGTATTTACTACAAATATACACATCAAACATTTGTACATTACCCCAAAAATAACAGCTTATCCCTACAAAGGGATTATCCTCCTTTTCTTATCATATCACAAAATAGATTATCTCCCTTTATCTAAGGTTTCAGTACTTTAACAAAGTAGAGATTACAGTTATAATCTCAGTGCTAAGAATAAGCCAATCATGATGGTTTAATTCATGGACTTTGTATAATAGTACTTAATCCAAGGAAAAGTATACATTCAATTATATACTAATTTACAATGCTTTCCTTCAATTGTTTTTTCAACATCTTTTCTTCTTTTTTTTCAATATTTCAAAAGCGTAAAAAAAAATTTCTTGGTACCCTACCTACCTCTAATTCTTCTTAAATATAAAACTATTTACAACATTTGAATACAACTGATCCCAAATTTTGGGAATCATTATATTATAAAGTATATTTACATGAAATAAATAAATGTAAGATTCTATATACTAGGGATATGAAATTTACAACTTTATGATACAATGTATATCTATTACATACATATTATTTGAATTTGAAAAAAATATTCCAATCTGCTAAAAATCTACAGAAAATTAAAGTAATCATTCACTCAGTCAAATATTTACACGCTTCAATTCTAATACTACTGAATTACTTCCCTTGTTATTTTCATAAGTACACCAGAGTTTTCTCCCTTCCAAAACTATACATAACACTAAGCCTAACACAGCATGATTGACTGACAAAACATAACATTTTATCAAAATCAGCTGTTTTTTTCATATGGCATGAATTTCTACTTATAAGTTATATCTTAACTATAGCATAAATAATAAACATAAAATCAAGGTCTTAATTGCGCTAGACTGACCTAAGAAAACTATGACAAGTCAGATGCAAAGACCTTGTAAACTTTTCTACAGAAATATTTCACTAATGCATAAACTTAAATACTGATCATTGGAAATATAATCAAACAAAGGTTACCGTAACACATCAAACTACATGGATTTCACTATTACATAAAAACTTAAAACAATTTAATGAAAATTATTAACTAGTTGTCATTTACATTGTCATCTAAAAATAGATATTTCGTAATTCAAATACAGATTTAATCTTATCTGTATATCAAAGAACATTTTCAGAATTTTACAAATAAAGGCCAAGGTCGTGACACTGGCAAATAAATAATATCAAGGTCACACTCCACTAATTTCTTCAGGATAGTTGAATCTATTTCCAATGATCAGGTTAGATTAGCGAAAGCACTAAGTGACCCTAGAACTAAATGGTTGTTATGGTTATATTTATAGAATGGTTGCCATAGCAACGATTGAACCTTACCCCTTATAGCAGTGGGATAGAGAGAAGAGTAAGAGGACCCGATGGATGAATCAAGGGTGAACGAAAGATCGTCTAAAGGAAAAATGAAGATAACAATGAACTATAAACATGAAGATCGTGTGTTAAAGCATATATATGATATAAATATAACTGATGAAAAAGATGTAAATATATTCATGGTTAGATATTGCTATTGTAAAAACTTATTCATAGTGGTAATGCTCAGTTCATTAACTGCAAAAAACACACACAGTGTTTATAAACATTTCTATTAATTTTTCTTTAATCAAAATTATTTTAGAATAATGATTTTCACAAAATGAATATTTTCTTTTCACCTGTGTTAAGAATTTAATTATTACCAGTAAGTTAGATTTTTATGTAAATTTGGCTGTTTTATGAGTTTTTACAATAACAATCTTTTAGAAATTGATTTTTACACTCTCACAATAAAATAATTGGTAGATCTACATATACAATAATGACCTTTAATTGATCTTAAACTAAACCCAGGCCACTAAATCATTTCTTTCTTTCTGATACAGGGAAAAAGACAGTAATAAAATAAATTGTGAAAAAAAAGAAAAAAATTGAAATATTGTAATATCATCCTTTTATATGCTTACAGTTATAAACAAATGACCTTGAAATGTCCGAGATCGATTAAAGGTCGTTCACATGACAACTGCTTCATTATCATGTTTAGATAATAAGAAATACAAATAAATGGATTTTTATACAATACTAAAATACAACACCTCTATCAATGTGGAAAAGGAACAAATTGTGAAAAACTGAAAAGTTGTATTTGTGTTATACAAAATGTATCACAAATGAATCTAATTTACTTAATGTTGAGATTATTCTAAAGGAATGAATAACATAATTATACCCATTTTACACAGAATGTAAATAGTGTTAAATGACAGTCATTAACAATAATGAAACATATTGGTGCAAATGTAACAAATTATGGTGCAAGGTGATAAAAGGGAGAGAACTTACCATCAACTGTCAGGGCACAGGTAGTGATTGCCTCCCCTGCTTCATTGACAGCCTTACATTGATAAACTCCCTCATCTTCGGGGAAAATGTCAAGAAAATTTAAACTACATTTACTTCCGATACAGGAAATTTGAAAGTCCTGAAAAACAACAACAACAAGAAAATTATATAATCAACAAGCTAAGCAATAAAAAAACGTCCATAGTACAATGATAGCAAGTAATATAAAGAATGACACAATTTTGCACCATAATGTTGAACATAGATAATTATATCTAAATGGTAAATTGTAATTGAACATGTATATAAGTAAAAAACTAAAGGTTAATTTCTATGTCATATCATTTTGTATATTTTCGTTTTAGGAGTTCCTTAGACAGCTTGTTTCAAGTGAATTTTTTGTTAAAAAATGTTGAAAATTAGCACTACTGTAGTTAATTAACAAAGAATACAGACCTGTGAATCAATAATTTCCACCTTTCCTTTGTACCAGGTAATCTGGGGTCGTGGGGTACCAGTGACCTCACATTCCAAGGTCACTTGGTCACCATCTCTGACATGAAGGTCAAATAGGGGCTTAGTGAAAACTGGGGCACCATTGAGGCCATTCTCTGAACCTGAAAGTAAATATAATTTTAGTTACAAGAATTACAATCTCTGATTATCAAACACAGAAACAAATAGTTCAAAATTTGTATTCAAAAATAAAATAAACAAAATATTATGTTTGTTAATTTATTGTTGCTTAATGGCTCATTTGGCAGCTAAAGAGATTCAACAAAAAGGTCTACCTACTTTTAAAGTTTGGGGTTGCACAATCTCAAACCAACATTTTTTAAGGATGGCCTAAGCTTGTATTTTAAAAAAAAATCTTTTACAACTTACCATTGACTATGAGTTTACAACTGGTTGTCAAGGTTTCTCCAGTTGCCATGGTAACAGTACATGAATAATCGCCAGAATCATCAGCGGTCAAGGAAGATAACTCTAGTTCCATTGTACCATTTGTAGCTTGACCCATCTTGACTTTCTTTGATTCAGAGATCTAAAATACAATAAAAGTTAAATTAATTACCATGGTACATATCTCAACAATGACAAAAAGAGTGCAAAACAAAAATACAAGTATATAACTTAACTTATTTATTTTTACTTCATATGACTCTATTATTCATTGGGGCAAAAGTTGACAATTTTGAAAATTGAAAATATCAATGTCTGTGCAATAAACAGTTAAACAATAATATAAAAACCAGTATGGTCCAGACCTGATTAAGATATAATATATACAGGAGTGAAAGTTTTCTGGAAATATTCCAAAATTTCCGGAAAACTTTCACTCCTGTATTTTTCCTGTATTCTTAATTAGCTTATATAATATTTTTTAGCAAAAGAAATCCAGATTTACTAAATTAAAGAACTTGCAATGTACAATTATTTAAAATCATTAAAACATTTTTTTTTTAATTTACCATTATCTCTTGAGAACCAATACTTTCTGTATTATCAAACTCACTCATTGTATATCTCACTTTCTTATAAAACAAAGTCCTGAGTAATTACTAAATAGATTTAAAAAGCATTTAAAATAATCGATTGATAATCCATAACATCAAACAAGGGCAATAACTCTTAATCCATACACAGTTCATCACTTATATTACAAAAACACTGAGAATTTTTTTTTTAAATCCAACCAGTGAGCGAATGATTCAAAATTTTAACTAAATGTGATTTGGTTTTAACATCAAATCGATCAGTTTGAAATAATTGTCCTTAATTATAGCCGTTTAAAACAGGTGGTGTATGCAAAGGTACAAAACTATTTAAATTTCAAATACTACACCTTAAGTTCTAATTAAGAGGGGGTCATAAATAGTGAACTATCCAATTTTCTAGATAGATGGACCAAACCTCACTTTAAATGACCGTCACTGACCAGTATATTTACACAATGGGATAGTAAAGTCAAACATTACGTTATGTATAGTTTATTAAACCATTGTGTATGACAGTAAACAATATTACATGATTTTATACTAAAAGTCCATATTAGATCAGATTTGAGTACAAACAAAATCATTTGTTTACTTATCATGTCGATCGGAAGAATTTGTTAAAAATTTATTCAATGCATTAGAATGACAGAAATTCAATATGTTCAGTAATTGACAAAGCTGGTTTAAAGATCATAGGTCATTTTCATTAACATTTTATCTATAAACGAACAAACATAAAAAATAGTCTATTACCCAGTAATTTTTTTTTCTAAAATTCTGAATAGGACAAAATTTAAAATGACCTGAGAAACAATACAGATATTTGTTTGGCCTTGTAAACTTAAGATATATAGACACTACTTCCTAAAAACAAATTCAGTCATACCAAAGGTATTTAATTAGAGATAAAAGCCAATCGAAAAAAGAGATTTCATGTGCAATAACATCTTGTAAGACTTAAGTCGAACAATTTGTTTACAATATTTTGAATAGTAAATATTATGAGCAAAGATTCATTCTTAAATTGAGTTCCTAAGTGCTGTGGTTGCGGCAAGCCTTTGACATTACAGAATTTCATATTTTTCAAATATAATCTGATTGGCCATTCTACTTTTATCCAGGATGTCCGTTCATTTTTTCCCCAAAATATTTAAACTTATTTGTTCACGAGAAGGCAAATAAACTTTCAAAGTAACAGCATATCAAAATTTAATGAATTACCAGGAACAAAAAAGGATATTAATTTTTGTTCATACCTTCTGTCCATTTTTCTTCCATTGCACAGACTTGATATCACCAATGACCTGACATTTGACCTTTGTAGATTCACCTTGACCGACCTTGACCTCTGGTTCAAGTTCAAGGGCAAATTTTACTGATTCAGCATCGCCTTCAGCTGTAAATAATGAAAGAATACAATAATCAGTGCTTTAAAGGAATTATTTTGTCATATTTCAAAACAAATTTAAATATATTCAAAATTAAAATTATTTTCCGAAAAATTGCTGCCTAACCAAATTAAATCTTAGAACTTGAATGACATTTTCTGCAGTGGCAAAAGTAGTTCTAAAAAAATTCTTACATCTGATTTTCAGTGCAGCTTGACATGATTTCATTCCAGCGTCAGATGAAGCGGTGCAGACGTAATTGCCTGCGTCAGTTTCGGTAACATTGCGTACTCTTAATCGGTAGTTATTGCCGTCGGTAGACAGTCTAATTTTCATGGTATCTTTGCATGGTCGACCATTTTTCAACCTGAAAAAAAAAGATAGAAATTAGGTGAATATCAAAAATATGCAAACATACATTGGATTTTTTAATGATTTATATAAATATATGCCATTAAGTATTATCAAATTTTAGCTAAACTATCATATGGCAGTAAAATATAGAAAGATACAAAGTGGAAAAAAATCAAAATATTGTTTTTGTCAATATTATCAAGTCAGAATACTTATAATGAAAGAAAACAAAATAGCAGGCTTTAAATATTCATTTTAATTTTGACTAAATAAATCTTGTCATCAAAAATGGCTACCATAAGATTTCTGGTTTTGGTCTTCCAGTGACTTCACAATTGAACTCAGCGTTATCTCCAATTTCTACTTCTGTGTCTTTAGGTTTGGTTACAAAATTAGGGGGTTCCATCTGTGGTCCCCGTTGTGACCTTGAGCCTGCTCCACCACCTAGGGTCATATCAGCAGATCCCATTCTGTGGTAACGACCCTCGAATCCGCGGGACGAGAATTCACGTTGCATTTCACGAATGTTTGTACTTTTATGTTGCACCATTTCGATGCTTCCTTCGATAATACAGTCCATTTGAACGTTAAATCCCTGCATGACGTCAATAGATGGCGGTAGTGGCTTCATAAAGAATGGAGCTGAAATGAAAAATATTTGAAAAAGTGTTTTTTTTTGTGTCAATAAACAATCTGCACAACTAGGTATTGGGCAATTTAATTAAACTGTCAAAGCTGAATAATTACAAATGCAATTTTAGCTTCTTAAGATGGTTTCCATTTATTTTATGGCAAAGGAATGTTATGTTATATTATAAGTTAAATACATGTACATATGTACATTCGACAATAACGAAATAACGAAGATTATCGTTGAATGTACGAAAGTTATCAAATCTCACCGAAGCTATAAATAAATGCATGCATTTACAGTGAAATTATGCAGATGTGACCGTTTAATAAAATCACACAATAATAAAAGCAAATGGAACATCTTCCTTTTTCTTGAACTTCAAATAATGACAATTCACATGAAAACATGAATAATCTTAGATGATTTACATTGCATAAAAATTCAGCTGATTATTTAAAAAAAATATTTACAATGAATGCTTTAATGATATAGACTAAATATTTTGTAATAATTTTCTGTGATAATCACAGAAAAAATAAAGAAAAAAAATAGGAATGACTTTTTGTATAAATGTTATATAAGATAAAGTAAACAAAACTATTCAGATCTACAACGGCACAGTATTACACAACAAGAAATAGACATATTATACATTATCACAAGATTGTTTGTTAAACATGTTGATTTAGTAATTCTAGACATTATTACATACCTAACACTGATTTTAATTTTTAAGTAACCAATGATACTACAGTTTTCTTGTCTACAAGCACCTTGTAAAATCTGAGATATCAATTCATTAATTTTGAAGATTTTTTTTCAATTAATATCAGACATGCCGTAATTGTCTACGAAGCACCTTACAAGTGGCTAGAATAAAGTTTTGTTAATTTTTTAATTATTATTATACTAGATATAATCTAACACCGTATATATATATATATATTGGTGAGAGAATGATTAAGACAAAAAAAATCCATCTTAAGAAAAAAAAAAATCCAATCTTCCCCAAAAACCTACCAACCAGAAACCATCAAACACACAGAGACATAAACAAATGGCTGACAAGACAGTCCCCAGGAGGGTTCCACCTTTATATCAGTTTGTAGCAAAGACAGTGAAAGTCTGACAAATATAGATGTCAAAAGCATCTTATATGATAGCATTTCATATGAGTAATGAGCAGCATTCCCCCCTCCCCTATTTCAAACACTTGGATAATTTTTAATACTTTTTTACCCAATGATAGTCTGTAAAGACATGTTTGACTATAAATGGTTATCACTTATTATACTTTACAGACAATATTCTATTCTACAACATGACAATAAGTATTGAGCTTGTTTTAAGTATTGTTTGTTACACATAGTTCATGACACACACTTACAGAATATTATTATAATTGTAATTAAATAAATACACAAATACACAACTGCATGGATTGCTTTGTTGTCATCTAATGTAATGGGAGAAATCTGTTAAAATTTTTATATAAGAATTACCTCCCTTCATTCTATTTTTAGAATCAATCGCTGTAACAATGTGTGTCATGAATATGTTATGCTAAATAAGACTAGAAGTTAATTTACATTCAATTATATGATTTAATATTAGGTACATTAATAATTTATATACAGATAATTAGAATATTATTATAAAGAAAATGTACCAAATCCATCCTCAGGACCAGCTTCTGCAAGATGAGATGTAAACACATAGAAAAATGGTAGCGACAACATACGGGGTACAGACATTTCTTAAACAATAATTTTATGCCACTGACAAAACAGTAGGATATAAGCCAAAGAAAGCATTGAAAATATAACTCAAGATAATGCTAAGCAAGGTGGGTTGAGAATTACGTGAGCAGTTTGAACAGAAATGAATATTTAAAAGCATTCTTAAACAGGGTTGTAAAAAGAAATAATAAAGCCAAAAATGTTCATTAAAATAAAAAAACCTTCATGAAAAAAGTGTAAAAATTAGACACTTAGCAATTCAATTTGATGAAAAATCACAGAAAATCAACAATTCAAGTATCATAATAAGAATCTTTCAAACAGGGGAAGTAACTCAGGTTCAAACATGTAAGATAAGGAATGCAGCGATAACTTACCTGCACCGGCTGTCTGTAATGTGACAAGATCATCACTGAAAAAAGAAAAACAACACAAAATTAGTATAAACAGTCAATGACATGTGAAAACTTCCATCAACTGGTACGATAATGGTATAGCATAAAATCTTTAAAATGACTTCAAGAGAGCAATAACTCCATATGAGGGATGTTCAATAAGTTCTTGAATATTTTTTTTTAAAGGTATGTTCAACAAGGATTTAAATAAAGAAACTCTTAAAATATGTTAAATAGAATACATTTTCAATAAAAAGTATTTTTAGTGTATGAGAGGGTTGTATCAAAATTATTTGAATCATTATTCTACATAGTTAGTTGACAACCCTCACAAAAAGGACTCAATATTATGACAGAAAACTTACTCATCTCTACGAGGACTTCTCCTCTTCACTTTGACGGTACAAATGGTCTCCACGTAACCATGAGCGTTAGTTGCTCTGGCTGTGTATTCGCCAGAATCAGTTATCATGACTTCACGTAATTCGAGAATGTCCATCTGTTGGTACGAAGATATACGGCATCTCATATCATAAGACAAATCACGGGCACCTCTATGCCAGGAGACTGAAATTGAATGAACAAATTTCATGAGTAAAAAATTTCTTTGAAATATTTTCACTAAAAAGCTTGCTAACCCAATACATGTACTGCCTATTAAATTTTTCATCATGTCATTTACATGTAATAAGTAGACTTGAGTTTGGATACTATGAGGTAGATGTCCAGTTAACTTATAAATCTGGGTATATGCCTGTGGTCTTCATCCACTGTTACAGCTGAGGATGTTACCAAATGGCCCTGGCTTTATAACCCAGAGAAAAAAATTTAAACTGTCAAACTGCTTACCAATTGGTTCAGGAGTTCCATCAGCTCTGGCTTCAAGTCGTAGTCTATCACCTTCTTCCAATTCAACGACCTTGGGAAGTTTGATCTTGAACCTAGGAAGGTCACCTGGTATGAGAGGTCTACGTTGAGCTTCTTGCGTTAGTCTAGCCATGGCATCATCAAATTCTGATGGTTTAGGTCTAGTGGGGCTCTTTGGTCGTGAAATGACTCTGAGATTAGCGGAACATTTGGTACGTCCAGAAGTGCTCTGAGCAAGACAGTAGTATAAACCTTCATCACTTGATGTTGTTTTTCTGATTGTAAGTTCAATGACACCTTCACTGTCAACACTGATTGTGTAACGTCTACCATCGGCAATCTCAAACATATCCTTTTGCCTAAAAATAAATGAATCAGAATTCAAAATTTTTAAAAGACATTGTATTTATTGACCACTTTGAAACAGTCTTTATTTTCACTTGGTAAGCCTTAAATTTCATGCCATTTGTATAAGTTTTACAGAGATCCTATATAAATTCACAATAGTAATAATTCATAGAGCATGACAGAAATATTTGCTTAAATAAGATGTTTACTATCTAGTTTACTAAAAGCCTAGACTCTGGTACAAAGATATATTACATATTGATTATATAAAGACTCGTACCACTTGATTGTGGGCATTGGTTTGCCATCAACCTTCAAGGTGAAGGTAGCATCTTGACCTTCATTGACTGTAACATCACGAGGCATCTTGACAAACCATGGTCGTTGAGTAACGTCTTTACGTTTGGGAGATGGTGATCTCCTAGCAGCTGAAGAAGAAAACAACAAATGATTAAAAACACCACATCTTAAAATATGATTACCAACAGTGCCATACCACTAAAAGCCATATTAATTTCAGTCTAATCATTGTGACAATACAAGAGCGCTGCAAGTGGTGCCAACGCTTGTCTGTTCACTGCCTCAGTGAGGTCTATCCACCTATGAAGTTTCATGTTGCTGCCACTAATAGATTATGAGTAATTAGCTACATTAAAGTTCTTGCCTGATGCAGATGCTGATGCAGACGATGCAGTGATCACAATAGCTTGATGTTTTCCTTGAAACAGACAAGCTAAAAATGATTTTCAACAATAAATACATTTATATATACTAGCATGCAGACCTTGCTACTCTTCATAAAGAAAAACAAAAATCCACTGACCATCGACCTTGACTGTGGCACTGCATTCTGCTTCACCTACAGAGTTGACAGCTTTGCAGGAATATCTGCCAGCATCCTTCATTTCAGCTGATAATACTTCCAGTCCGAGAAGACCAAAGTTATTCTGAAATGATGAAGAGCATTATATAACAAATGTAACATAGCAATAGTCTGGTTTAATGTTTTTCAACATTTTCAACATGAGTATCCAGTCTAAAAAATATAGCATCTGATTGGCTGCTGATTGAACACACTTTTGAATTTGACCAATGACAGCATGTTTAGTAGGTCAGTCAACTTCTCCACTTTTATAACATTGCTAGTTATTTCCTAGAAATAAGAAAGAAAAACAAGTGCTTTGTAGTACAAAAGGGTGGAAAAGAAACATTCCTCAATTAAAAGTGGAATCTGTAAAAGAAATTTAGTAACCATGGTGACATAAGACACTTACTGTGATGAGATAGTGATCACCACTGAAGATCTCAAGGTCATCTTTGTACCATGTGATCTTTGGGTTTGGTATACCAGTTATAGAGCACATCAGTCTGATCTTATTGCCTTCAAGTACTGAACGATTCTGTAATTTGGCTGTGAAATCTGGGGCCTTGTTGTATTTCACTGAATAGTCAGGTAATTCAGCAGGGGCTGCAAACAAGCCCTTGGCAGCTGCACCAGGTGCAACAGGTTTCTCTTCTGGTTCAGCAACTGTAGATGGAATAGAAATAATAATAATATTAAAATACACAAAAAGAAGCATAAAATTCGGTGAACAAAGTTACAGCAATATTGGATGTAGTGAAGAATTGGTTTTAATGAAGTATCTATTTTTCCTGTACATGTCATTCATTATTTCATTGTTAATGATATAGTGAAATATGAATATAAAGAAGTAATTTTGTGAGTCCCAAGGAATGAAGTAATCATTATTACTAATGTAACAATATTAATGAACACTATTTCTGCACCAAAACAACAGACACTGTGATTATAAAGATTTGAAATAAAAACAATCCAAAGGGCATGATTCTTTTTTGCAGATCTTTTTTTTTATATATCAAGTTTTATGCCCCTTTTAAACAGTCAGTCATATGAGGCGGACAGTTCACCGAACCATCGTTCCTGGGAAGAACAGGTACTAGACTTCCATCATCTGTAAGCAACTGCCTACTTTCGTACATAAAGAGACATGGTCGGTAACGACCCTCTATCAGTTTTCAAGCAGATCTTACAAAATATACTCAATGATATCAAAAAAACATTCTTAGTATAAAAAGTAAACTTTTTGTCCAACTGACCTTGAACTTTGACCTTAGCTTCAGTTGTAGCAGAGCCAGCTTTGTTCTCAGCCTTGCACATGTAGTGACCTTCATCGCTAGTGAACACTTCTCTAATTCTCAACACACAGAGTGTGTTTTCAAATGTGACTGAGAAATGACGGCCTGGATGGATCAAGCGTCTGTCTTTGTACCTGTGATATAAATAAATACGATCAGGGTTAAAGAAAGCAATATTGACCCTGAATTGTTCCATCAAGTTAATGTATTCTAAAACCATGGTAATTCTTGCCGATTGGACCAGATCAACCACATCTAGTGAAAAATCTGCAGTTTCTGGGAGATGATTTAAATTCATTTTTTAGTACATTACTCTATTGCTGTAAACCAATTCCCTTTCATAAGAAAAGATTTGAAAAACATCATAAAATCTTACCATTCCACATGACATCTTGGATAACCTTCGACCTTACATTCAAGTCTGGCTTCAGTACTTTCCAATATGGTGATGTCTTCAAGTTTACGTGTGAAGTTTGGTGCGGTGTAATTGTCTGGTACAGTTTCTGTAAAGCAAGATACACAGTTTCAAATCCCAAGCACCGGATTGGTTAATTTTAAATTAAATTCAAAGTTGACCAATGGGAAGACAAGAAAGAAAACAGTTGGTCAAAGATTAATCTGAATCTCAAAAAAGGTTATAATACCCAAGAATCATCACAGAGTAATTGAATCTAAGGCCGAAAAAGTTAGTTTCTGGTTACATGCTCATTAGATTAGGGTAGGCATGTCACGGCATTTTTTGCATGTGCTCTTGAAAGCATTTGGAATGGTAATAAAAGTGAGAAAGTGGATTTTTGATTCCTAAGGCTAATAAAAAATGTAGGGTCGCAGGGGAATATTAGGGTATGTTGGGTAACCAGAAACAATTCTTTTATGTCTAAGTTGTAATTGACAAATTGGTGTACAATAAATACATTGTACATTTAAAATGATCAAACTGGACACTTACCAAGGACCTTGAAATCGCTATAACAGGATGCCTGACCATAGTCGTTAACGGCAACACATCTCCATTGTCCAGCATGTTCTTTGGCCACTTTCTTGATGACCAGATGGAATACACCTGTTGAGTGGTCAAACTGGTAGTTATCGCCCTCTTCGATCTTGACCCCATTACAATACCATGTGACATTAGGCTCTGGTCTCGTGGTCACTTAAAATATTCAAACCAATAAAATTCAAAAATCTAATATTAGGCTACAACAGTAAGATTTAAGCACAAATTAATGCATCAATACAGATTTAGTAAAAAAGGTAAAAATATTTATGTCTTTGATGCAACAACAGTGTAACTCTCAATACAGAGAGGAACAAGATACATCATTATTGCTTTGATGAAATCAATCATGAATGTAAATTCCCAGTATATGCAATTTTCATGCAAGAACCATTACTGAATATTTTAACAAAGTACTTTTCAATCTATGATCATATTCCTATATTTTTAGCTTACCTGTGACAGTGAGTTCAACAGATTCTCCAACCTTTCTGGTATGATCGACCAATGGAAGTAAGAATTTAGGTGCAATGTTATTGTCTTGCATGGAAGTGTCGTATTCATTCTTGGCATACCTGAAAATTGGTTTGAAAATTTACTTAAAAAATTACCAATATTGAGCATTAGAGATGAAAGAAATGTGGTTTTGTGATATTACCTTGAAGGCTTTCAAGTCTATTTATTACAACACAAAATGTACAGTAATGTGTTACTATAGAAGTTGATCAATGACAAGTTTATGTTGTTTCTCTTTTTTTGTAATTTTTTTCATTTTTGTCTCACTATTGCGTATATACAGGTATATATGTTTTGTACATATAAATGCATGCAAAAATATTAAAATGGAACAAAATGAATGTACACACCAATTTTATGAAATAAAACTGTATACAAAAAAATATTCTTACTTCTTTTTATGGAAGAATTCATCAGCATCCTCTCTACGTTTTCTACGATGTCTGATTTCTTCAATGGTTAATTCAGCATGAGTCTTAACAGTTCCAAAGTCATTGGAGGCTTTGCAAGTAATTCTACCAGCATCACTGGGTTCAAGCCCATTGATGAAGAGAGAGGAGATACTTTCAGAATATTTTGTGGTGTATTTAGCAGAATCTTCAAGCTCTGTGCCATCTTTGCTCCTGTACATTTTAAAAGATATTGAACGCAATATTAATTCTCATTCATAACAATAAAATATAATACACACTGGCTTAATTAAATTAAATCCACTCAATACTTTTACAGGTGATTTTTATCTCCTCACGATTTTGAACATTCACAGGTAAAAAAAATATTGTTTACCCCACCCACACAAAATAGGTCACATCAACTCAAACTTGAACACATGACAAATTAATTCAATGTCCACAGTTTTGGAAAAAAATTCTGAAATATTAAGATTACACATCAAATTAATGCAAAAGATCAATATGGAAATTCAATCCCATAATTCCTTGATTTGCAAAATGGTTCAAAGACAAGAAAACTTCAAAAACACAAGAATTTTGCTTATGCATTCATTAACAGAACAATATTTCTATTCATAATCCATTCAACATCAAAATATTCACAGAATGAAGGAATAAAAATCCAATGAGAGGTACAGCAATCCTTATCATATAGAAAAATAATCAAGTTTTTATCACTAGACAAAATTCACAGATATTCCAAACTGTAGACCATGATTGTACATGTATTTCATTTCATATCAAGATTCCATCAATTACGGCCAAGTAACAGCCTATATCTAGGTAGGGGTTCCTTTTTTTCTTCAAGTAAAAAATCTTATCAGATGCCATACAGTATCACAGGACCTTTTTGAACTGAGCAGGTAAGATAACACATTCATATTTTACAGAAATTTCCGTGCAGTTTTACTGAACTTACAGACAGTTCAACAGAATACTTACCATACAATCTTAGGCTCTGGCTTGCCTGTGATCTTACAAGACAACTCAACACGAGAACCTTCGTAACCATGGATATCTTCCAGTGGTTCACAGAGTACAGGGGAATGGTCGGGAAGTTCTAAAAATAAATAAAATGAATATTAACATTTCATCACAATTAAAAGAGGCTATAAAAACACCTTTAAGAAATTAATCAGAAAACACAATTAATGGACATGAGATTAGAATCTCACACAAATACTGCATAAAAAAGTTTGGATTTACATTATATGACCTATTTAAGTCAGTCTAAAGATTTCATTAAAAATATACTCAATAAAGTTTTTTTATGACAACATGTGTTTTACAGAATATGCTTAAAGTTAGCTGTGCATTTTATCATACTGGTCTGTAAAATCAAATCAAATTATCTCATAGAAACAAGGGAACTAACCCATAACAATCTTTCTTGGAATGACACCAAGTTCACCTTCCTTTCTGAATACAGCACTGTCTCTAGCGAGACGACCGATTGGTAGAATGTCAAGGTCATCCTCCTGCAAAGGTCAAGGTCAAGTTGGGTCAAAGTTATGAATACTTTTCAGAACATGAACCAACAAAATTTTTCTTGACAAAAAGGTTGAGTAATCATTAATTAAAAACAGTAAAATTTTTATATTTAAGGACTGGAAATATATTGATGTGGTCTATCATCAATCTGGAATATTCAGAAAATAGTGAATACCTGACCAAAAAGTATATATGGCTGCCATAATGAGGTGTTCTTACTATAGAAGTGGTCACAAACTGAGGTGTCACAGTATGATAGAAAAATTTGAAAGGTAAAATGCCAAACATTATTGCTTGTGTAATAATGACAATATGGAACAAAGATTGCCTTGCTTTGATATTAAATTATTTGATGTACATAGAATATTTATGATAACATGTAAATCTTACCTTATGTCTGTGTCTCTGTCTGTAATCTTTATGGTGTTCTCTTGACAATGGTTTCCCAGTAACACGAGCACCTCCCTAAAAATATACATCAATTAGTTTAGACCAATGAATAATATCAGTACCTTACATTTGCTTTACTTAGACCTAATCAAGCAAAAAATAAATTATTATTTTAAGTCCAGTTTTCTTTTCATATAAAAAACAAGAAATAAGAAAACCACTAATAAAAACTTATGTCAGTAATAATGTTATAGCAGAAACTTTTTGATATTTGGTTAAACTAATCTTTTGAGCAATTTAATAGCTCAGAGTATACCAAATCACCCAGTGCATAACAACATGTATGTATTCATAACTGCGATTAATATCTTAACCTTTGTTCCTGGATTCTGTACCAGTACTAACCTTGTTCTCCGTAAGTGTGGAGTGTATATAGTATAGATAGATTGAGCTACGCAGACAGGCTTTTAGTTTTAGTGATAAAAAAAAGAATGCCCTTCAATGACAAATCTTACCTGTTTCTCATCTCTGCTGTCCTTTCGTTTCCTTGGCTACAGATTTTAAGAAAAACAAAACGCAAGCTTTAAGGTAATTTCTATAAAAGCAGTTCACAAGAAGCCAACAATGATTTCATGAATATGTAAAACAAACAATGAATAAAACATACAAACATTTTGAATAATAATAAATTTTCTATGAATATTCATACACTAATTAAATTTTTATCATAAGTATTTTTTTAACGGATTATGAAAGAGTGTTATCCATATCTTTTTTACTGAACTTAAAATTTATGAATGTTAAACTTTAACTCTTATCAAATAAAATATTAAAGAAAAGGTACAAATGCACACTTTCTATGAAGAGTATTGACAAAAAAAGAGAAAATGTAAAAAAAAGAGTAAAAAATAAAATTAAAATAAATCTGGAGTCAGACAGAGAGAAATTTTCTAACAAGGTTAAAAAAATAAAAATGGTATCAGGTTAAAGGAATGAGTGAGAATGGAGAATTAATGAGTGAAATATGACAGCAGTACACAGCACTAAAAATATGAGGCAAAGAAGAGAGCAGTGTATAGCACGAAGTATAGAGCACAAAGAAGATGATCGAGGCAAAGATGCATTAGAAATGGCTGCTACTACTGGCAGTAAAGAGCATACATAATTATGCCGTTTTAACAATTTCCTAGAATATTAATTCATCTGCTGTGGAAAGCAATAAGAAATAACCAATCCATGTCCGTATACAGTGAAACATGGTTATAGTGAACTCTGATACAGTGAATAATAAAAAACAGTGAAGAATCAGATACAGTGACATGCGGTTAAAGTAAACTTTGATATTGCTTCAGAATAAGGTATGACATGTTGAAATAGTGAAGTATCGAAATGTGACGAGAGAAAGCAAGCATGCGGAAAAACAAAAAACACATGCTTCAGAATAAAGTAAACCATATTATAAGATAGCGATCTACCGAAATGTAACAAGTAAAAGCAGGCATGCAGAAAAATAAAGAAACACGAAGAAGTGAAGATAACGTAAGACTAGGAGAGACATATGGACAGTTTATTTGTACTTACATTCAACCATGGATGATCTAAGGCTTCATCAATTGTCAAACGTTGGCTGAAAAAAAAAATATATAATATAAGAAATCAATGACTTATTGCAAATACAGTCAAACCTGTGTTAGTGGCCACCTCCAAATGAAGGCCACCCTTTGCATAAAGGCTATTCTTTTAAAAATAGTCATTGACTATTTATAAAGAGACCTCAGAAGCAAGGCTACCTGTGAATAAAGGCCACACACTGTCTTTCCCAAGGGTTCTCTTCTGCAGACAGATTTGACTGTAGTTCAAATGTCACACAAACTCAGACCAGACTTCAAGCTTTGGTCAACATAACAAACATTGATTCTTTAAGAAGAATAAAACTGGGTCATATTTCGTTCTTGTATTTTGGTTGAGAATATGTATGTATTTAAAGTTAAAATACAAATTTAAATCAAGTTTGTTGACGGAAAATGTATGATTAATTAAAATGATCCTTATTCAATATTTGACAAAATAAAAAAAGACAAAATATGTGATTCGAGCTTAGAGTCTGATCAAGTTTTTTAACCTTGGACCTAGATAATTATTGTAAAAAAATCAAGATACAGCCTTATTATATGTGATATTGTCTACTTCTTGGACTTGGCCACAAGTTTAATTGACATTATAAGAAATACAACTATTTACTTTTTGTCTTTGTTGAGTAATTTCTGGATGAAATCTTTAGCGTCCTCAGAGACATTCTGCCAAAGTTCATCTCCAAAGTCATAGTCGACCTTGTTAATGAAGTCAAATGTTTCTTGATCGTTGTCTCCAGCAAATGGTGAGTATCCACTCAATCTGAAATAAAAAGTGTAAAAAAATATCAAAAATAAAATTTCTCATAATTATGATACCTCATAGGGATAAAAAATTTCAACAGTAGATTGAATGTGACAGTTACACTGTGGTTATCATTATCATTTGCAAAGGATACATTTCTGCAAATTTCAAGCAAAGAACGATGCATAAATTAACAACCGCTCTGACTTTCTTATCTTATGATCTAGTGATATTTTAAATATATTCTTAACAAAAGTTGAAAATGCCCAAATTTTAGAAAAATTTGATTAAGTTTTGCTTATTTATCCAAGTGAATTAAATAATACTACAATACTTAGAAAAATCTTGTTTTCAATTTTGCAACTATGAGAATACTTACAGTACGTAGCTGACTACACCAAGTGACCACATGTCAGCGGAGAAGGACACTGGTTCGTAATTGATGATTTCAGGAGCACAGAACTCAGCTGTTCCAAAGAGAACCTTGACAGATTTTCCTTCCTCGAGACGTTGAGCTAATCCGAAGTCAATGATCTTAATATCAGTGCTATCTTTGGTGACACACATGACATTCTCCGGCTGTAAAACGATCAATAAATTAAACTTATTCCATAATAATTCATTCATGCATAATCCATTCACGATTTGAAATCAAAAGTCCATTTTGAATACAGTATTGAAAGCCCAAAGATCAAGATCTCTGTTAATGAACTTATTAATAAGGGAAAATTGAAAAAAAAAAAAAATTCAAATCCAATAATAAAGGTTCTTGAGAAATATACTGATAGTTTGACATAAATATTAAAACTGATGAAGACTTCCTAATATAAATAATCTACAACATTATGTAAAACTAAACTTCAAAATTTCAGAATTAATCTGGGCACAAAATGAGGCATTTTCAGTGTCAATTTTAATCATTACCTTTAGCTTTGTTAGTGTACTAACAAATTTTGTATTTCATAAAAAATAGCAGTTTTTAATAATTTGACTCGTACAACCCAAGTGCTAACAAGAGTGGGTGGGGTAACTATTTACCTTCAAGTCAAGATGTACAATATTCTGTTGATGCATGTGTCGTACACCCTGGCAGATCTGTCTCATGTAACTGATACAGTCTTGTTCAGTGAAGTCGTACTCTTGTTGTACAAGACGATCAAAGAGTTCACCACCACTCAACCTGTTTATGAGAAAATATGAAATCATTTTAAGATGAGTACATTTTGTAATTGTAAATTATTACAGTAAAACCCCTGAAACTCAGACTCCAAGAAACAGGAATTCCCTGAAAATCGGATGATTTTTTAAGTTTTTGGAATTTATAAAAAGTTCTCTGAAATCCAAAATTCCCAGAAACTTTTGGCTCAGTCTGGAAGGGGTCCAGTTTCCTGGGATTTACTGTTAATAGCAAAATCTTTACTGATTTTATTCACTTTCAAATTGTGAGTATCATTTCAGTTTCCAAAAATAAGCATTTCATTGCTTATAGCTTAGTTACATGCTAGCCTAGATGGACAAACAAAGGATCATTGCATGGAAATTGTGTCGATAAAATATAATCCAAAAGGCAAAAAAAACCCCCAAAAACTTACAATTCAAGAATCATGACCATTTCTCCAGCTTGATCAAATGCCTCATGTAATTGCATCAGTTTAGCGTGATGTAAACTGTTCATGATATCAATCTCATGTCGGACACTTTCTTTCTCTTTTGCTTTACAGTGGATAAATTTGGCGGCCCAGTTCTTGTTGGTGGCTCTTTCGATGGCACGGTGGACAACCCCGAATGCTCCACGGCCAAGCTCCTCACAAATAATGTATTTGCCGAGGACGTCACCACGGATTTTGCCAATGTCAACTTGGGTACCACGGAAACTGGAGTCATCTGATAATAAAAATAACAAGAAATAATTCCAGTGTGATATCATTGATGAATCATTAAAACAGAAACTAAACTTCTGAACAGTTTGATAACAAGGAATAAGAAAAGACCTCGAAACACCATATAGAAGCAGACAGAGGTAAGCAAAATGCTAGACATTAAGAAAGAAAATTAATAAATACATTTTTGAAATCAAAATCCATAATCACTTACTAAAAACAGTCAAACCTGCGATCAAAGGACATTTTTGGGAGAGACATAATGTGGCCTTTATTGATAGGACAGGTGGCCTTTATTCGGAGATTACTTGTTGTAAATAATCAATGACGGTTTTATAAAGAATGTCCTTTATTCCACAAGGCAGCCTTCATTTGGGGGTGGCCGCTAACACAGGTTTGACTGTAAATGGTGTAACAGACGGCGTAATTTGTATATTCAGTAATATTTTTTGTTTGTTTGAACACTGTAACTTTATATGCCCATTTTGTGTAATATATTTCCTATGTACCATGTTTTAGAAATAGTTAAAATATGAATAATAATAAATAAATAACTTACATAGATCATCATAATCAATATTTGGTGGTGTCTGTTCTCTCGTGACAGCAATGTCTGATTCAGGACCAGCTTCACTAACTCCGACAAGATTTTCAGCACTGACACGGAACTTGTATTCTTTGTGTTCTTCAAGACAGCTGACGGTTGTCGAGGTGTCGCTTGATGTAATAGCACGACGCCAAATGTTTGTGGTCATGTCACATTTTTCGACGATATATCCGGTAACTGGTGAACCGCCATTGTCAGCTGGTTCTTTCCAGGTTAGGTCAACTGAATATTTAGTTGTGTTTTCAATTCTTGTTGGACCTTGTGGAGGCTTAGGAATATCTGAAATTGAAATTGGAAAGTCAAGAAAATGGTGAAAATGTGAAAATTGAGAAAAATGTGAAATTTGAGAAAAATGTGAAACTTGAAAAAAAATGTGAATTTGAAAATATGTGAATTTTTAAAAAAATGTATAATTTCAAGAAAAAAAACGCAACATAAAATTTGAGAACAATGTGAAATTTAAGAAAGAATAAGCAAAATTGAAAATTATGCAAAAAATAAGAAATGAAGAATATTTTGATTTGAAAGTATTAAAAAAATTACCAATAACGGCAATTGGGAATTCCAGAGAATCTTTGCCAAGTTTGTTCTCGACAGTCATCTTGTAAAGACCGCTATCAGCTCTATCAGCATCCACAATGGTTATAACAGTGTGATGATTTGTCGTCTTGATCTCAATACGTTTGGATGACTTCAAGGTCTTTCCATCCTTGGTCCATGTAGCAGTTGGTGTGGGACGACCAGAGAACATCAGACGTGCGTGGATTGTGTCTCCACGGCAGAATTTCAGACCTTCAGTGTAACGTGCTGGGACATCCTGAATCTTGGGTGGGGCTAAAAATAAAAAATATTTGAAATTAATTAATATCCTAAATGGATGGTCCAGGAATTGGTTAGGTGAACCTGTTTGTTGTAGATAATGATATATTATTGAAAAATGGCTTTAAATACACTGAAAATGGGATTTGAGAATTCAACAACAAAAATTCATCAAAAACTCAATTTGGTTATCATTTAAATACCGTAGTATAAATACAAAACATGCAATCTCAAAGCCTAGATAACAGAAAGATTGTTTTTAAATTGGATAAAAAATTAGTAACAGCATTAATCCGTAAGCAATGTATGCCTTGCTCAAGTCACAAACCAGTGACTATCTGACCTGAAGGACCTCTCTATTGAGCTGACCAGCAAGTTCGTTCTGAGAGTCATAAGAATAGAAAGGTTGAAGTATAAATCCATATTTACCTTCCACATTGAGTGAAGCTCTGGATGTAGCAGAACCAAACTTGTTTCTAGCACAGCATTCGATTCCACCAATATCAGTCTCCTCAGTAGATTTAATAATCAATTTATAAGTTGTTCTGTCGGATATCACCTCATATCTACGTCCACTGAACACTTCACGGTAGTTCTTGTACCATGTGACCTCGGGGCGTGGCATGCCAGTTATCTCACATGTGAATACTGCTTCCTTACCCTCGCATACACAGAGGTCACTGATTTCTTTGACAAACTTAGGTGGTGAAGTGGCTGTGAATGAAAAAAAGGAAAACATTAAATAACAATCATATCCAGAAAGCTAAACACTATGATATAGATTTTATATATAATTCAATAAAAATGTTTGAATAACAAATTAAAAATTGCTCAGGCTGCAGACACTATAATGATTATGAAGAATAATCTGAGATTTCAAATTTTTATCAATAGAAGAAAGGCAATTACAGAAAACTTCAGGATAGTAAGTTAGTAACTTATCATCAGAAATCCAATGACTAACTTTATAGTATTCTTTAAAAAACACAAGGTTGATGAAATACACAGAAAGCTTAAAATTGAGTATTTACCAATTCTGTCACTACAGTAGATTTGTTCAGAGGCAGGTGATGGTTCGCCGAGGCCTTCCTTGTTCTCAGCACGTACACGGAACGAGTATGGAATATCTTCGAGTAAGTCAGAAAGTTTGAGTTTTGTTTCCTTTACCGGTTTCTTTGTAACTGGCATCCATCTTGCACCGGAAAGATCACATCTTTCAACGTGATAACCAGTGATTGGTGAACCACCATCAGTTGCCGGTGGTTCCCAAGCGAGCTCACAGAATCTGGGTCCTACCTCCAAGACTACAGGGGCCTTAGCAGGAGCACCAGGTTTATCTGTTAAGTAATAATAAGTCACCATATATTACAATGGAAAACAATTAATATAATATTAAAAAAAAAAAATTAACATGCATTTATATATCTTATTGTAACTTAGTTAATTTTAATAAATAAACTATTGGTTCAATACTTTTTGTCCTTTGTATCCAAACAATTGTTAATTCTTTGATTCCTTAAGAATTCAATGGAATTTATGGACTAAGTATTAATTATTATACTTTAATGATTGATTCTTAAATGTAAATAATTCTGAAGAAGCTTACACAAAACAAATGAAATTCGTACAATTTACTTAAAGTACAATAAAAAAGAAACAGAATAAAATTGTGTATTCAGAAAGTTATAAAATAAAGTCAAAACAAATTAGGAATTGTTAGCACAAGTGAGACGGTTAAAAATCTTTGTAGGAGAGGATAATTTGAGTCATTATATCAAGTGAATATTCAGTATAAATACAATAGCAAAATCAATCAATCTAAAAACAATAGGAATTATCAAAATTCAGTATAAAAACAATAGCAAATAATAATAAATGAAATATTCAATTAAATAGATCACAGAATGAAATTAAGTCTGAAAAACAGAAGAAAGAAGGCATATAAGTAAAATCAACATGCAATAAAGAATGATAAAAGTGATTTTTAAAATGCATTAAATTGAATAAATTAGAGTCGAATTTCATGGTCAAAGTATCATGCGAAATTTCTTATACAAACATCCAAGTTGTTTAGAACTAGACAATTTTCAGTAATAATTACATATCAATTAAGAGATATTTGAGACCAAATAGTAACAGAAGTAAAACTGACCTATCTAAAACAAATAAAATATGACACAAAAATCAAAACCATGCAAAATGGTAAAATTATCTCCAGTATCATTGTAAGACATACCTTTTCTGCCCTTCAATTCAACAACCACAGGTAACTCAGCAGGAGTGCTGACGCCAGCGGGATTCTCGGCAGATATGCGCAAGTGGAAAGCGCCACCTGGTGTGAGGCCAGTCACATGATGAGAACGGACTTTAGATGGTACACGAGCGATACGTGTCCATTCATCAGTGTGTTCCTTCTTCTTCTCAAGTATGTAACCAGTGATCGTGTCATCACCATATGGTGGTTCCCAGCAGAAGGTAAGAGATTTCTTCTCAACATCGGTGGCTCTGAGAGCTGTAGGTGGCTGTGGTACTTCTGCAAATGTCAAACAATTCATGTTTTATCAATCAAACAAGCAACATAAAAAAAAATCAAATCAATGATAATGGATAAAAACAACCACAGATTATTCATTTATCTGACTTACTAAAATGTCAGTGTTGGATTAATGATTATTAAGTTGAATTGAAAGAATCAGAAAAAAATGTTTCAGAAACAGTTAAATAACAGACAAATTTTTACCATATTTCCTCTTTGGTATAACGGCATCCACAGTTTCTAGACCTGGACTAACTCCGACCTTATTTTCAGCCATGACCTTGAAGTGATAATCATTGTCTTCACGGAGACCAGAGATGGTGATCTGAGTCTTATCAGCGTCAGTTTTACCAATGTGCATGTACATACGTCTTGTACCCTCTCGTTTCTCAACCAAGTAGTTAGTGATTGGAGTACCACCATCTGATGTGGGTGGTCCCCATTGGATGGAGGCAGAGTCACGAGTGACACCAAGTACCTTGATTGGTCCTGTTGGAGCACTAGGTGGACCTAAAAAGATTTAAGAAAATGTGCTTAACCCATTTTCAAGGTTTAAGGTACTACAACTTGGACAGTAAACAATTCATTAAAAAGAAGAAAGTATCAATTTAAAATTAGGAAAGGCAATGTTTAAAGTGTGTAACAAACTGAAGTGAAAATTTTGCCTGAGAACACATTTACTTACTGTATGGGCTGACTGGTTTAACAGATTTATCTGTCTCAAGTGGGGCACTAAGACCCATTTTGTTCTCAGCAATTACTCTGAAGTAATAATCAGTGTTTTCAACAAGGTTGTCTAATTCTGCAGTAAGATCAGATGGACCGACTCTGGCAACACGTAACCATCTTGGTCTCAATGCTTCAGATTTCTCCACAATGTAACCAGTAAGACGAGATCCTCCATCATACTCTGGTGGTTGCCATGACAATGTCACATGATCAGCAGTGATGTTGCTGGCCATGAGTGGACCAGTTGGTTTGCCTGGTTTGTCTAAAATATGAAAGAACAATATTAAGTAAACATGTATAAGAAATATTGTTAAAAACAAGCATAAGTTAAATTATTGCAAACAAATACTTAAGGTCAGAGTTCAAGGTCACTTAGGTACAAAGGTCAAGCTTACCAATGGGTTTGCTTGGTATTACAGGTTCTTGTAATTCAATTGGTTTACCAACACCAATGCTGTTCTTGGCACTAACTCTGAAGTAGTATTTCTTATCAGGTACTAAGCCAGTGATCTTGTGATTCAGGGTCAGGTTATCCACTTGTTTGACCTTGACCCAATCGTCTTTGAATTCTTCACGTTTTTCGATGATGTAATTGGTGATTGCAGCACCACCATCAAACTTGGGTCTCTTCCAGCGAATAGATGCTGTATCCTTTTCGAGGCTTGTGACCTCGAGCAAGTCTGGAGCATCTGGTACGCCTGAAATTATTAGATATTTCTATTTATAGATCTGTTATAACACAAACAAAGTATCATCAATCAACTAATGTGTTATGTCTCAAGGTCTTTAAAATAAATGCTCAAATGACAAATCCTAAATATAATATCTATTGCAAAATAACTTTTCAAATAATTCACAGCTTTTATCAATCAGAGTTTTCAGCATTGATACTTTTTTGTCAATGTTGTATTTCAAATATTACTCACCTATTTCCTGTTCAGGTACAACTTCCTTGTCAAGAGTGGCTGGTTCACCGAGACCTTCAGAATTTTCAGCCATGACACGGAACAAGTAAGGTCTTCCTTCTAGAAGGTTAGGAACATTGTATGCTGTCACCTTTGGTTCAACGCTAGCAACACGGCTCCATTGTTGACGGGTCTTGTCACGTTTCTCAATGGTGTAGCCAGTAATTGGTGCACCACCATTGGAAGCTGGGGCAGACCATTGTAGTGATACTGAGTCACTGGTGATGTCCTTGACCTTGAACTTCTGTGGTGCAGATGGCACATCTGTAAATAGTAACAAATCTAGAAATTAGTTTCTTATCAATAATCTCTGAACACTAGTTTCTTTAATAAAAAAAAATATGTGTAAGTTCTTGTAGATGAAATATCAAATGACAGAAATGAGTGCAACATCACTAAATTCAGGCATCAGGGTTGTAAAAGTGAAAACACCAAACTTACCAAAGTCACTAACACACTTGACAAGATCAGGTAACTCTATTGGTTCACTGGTTCCGTATTTATTTTGAGCGTAAACTCTGAAGTTGTAGCGATGGTTCTTGCTCAAGTTTGGTATGTCGTATGAAGTAGCGTCAGCTGGGAGACGAGCCAAATGGGTCCATCCTCCTTGATCAAGGTCGATTTTATCAATGACGTAGCCTGTGATTGGTGAGCCACCATCATCTTTGGGTGGTTTCCATGACAATGACAAGGAATCCTTTGTGATGTCACTAGCCTTAAGGGGCCCAGTTGGAGCACCAGGGGCTTCTGTTAAAGAATAATAGATGATTAAATTAATTGCATTCTAACAGAAGAAAGTACTTTTTATAACTATAAATGCCTTATGTTTTTCATAAGTTTACATTTAATTGGATTGGAACATATTCATTTACTTATCAATGATTGATTATTTTGTAATAAAACTAGTGTCATCTTAGATATCTAAGACTGATCATTAAATTTTTACTAAACACACACATAAGTAATATTGGAATGTTGATGGAATTATTTGTTTAGTTTTTATACCTGGTTCTTTGTATGGTTTCACCGATGTTTCAGTTTGTACTGGTTTACTGCGTCCTACAGCATTCTCAACAATGATCCTGAAGTCATACTCCTCCCCTTCCACAAGGTCTCGTACAGTGAAACTGGTATTTTTGGCGGGAATTTCACTCAATGGTTTCCAGTCTCGAGCCCCTGTGTCACGTGATTCAAGAATGTAGCGCAGAATTGGTGAGCCACCATCATCAGAAGGTGGTGTCCATGACAATGTAACATTGTCCTGTCCAAGATCACTGGTCTTGAGTCTACTGATTGAGTCTGGTTTAACTGAAATTAAAATTTCAATTTTCACATTATTTTATGACAAGAGGGCCACATTGGCCCTTTATCGCTCACCTGAGAACCAAGGCCAATAATCAATGACCAGGTAATATAGTTTCCATCTCGTAAAACTCATTTTTACATGGATTTTGAGATCAAAACCAACAATGAAGGTATAATACTGTTAAACAAGCTTAAACGTAGCAAATTTTCTAATCCAAGGGCCCATAACTCTTGACGTTGTGGTCCGATTCCACCCATAACATAACATGTCCAAAACCATAAGGTAATACACATTCATTGTAAATATGATCAGGATCGGTGAATAAATGAAGGCGCTAGTGTGTAAACAAGCTAAAATATAGCAAATTTGCCAAGTCAAGGGCCAATAACTCTTAAAGTTTGGGTCTGATTCCGTCCATAATCGAACTTGTCCAAGATCTCTTGGTTATACACATTTACTGAAAATATGATTAGGATTGGTGAATAAATAAATGCGCTAGAGTGTAAACAAACTCAAATATAGTAAATTTTCTAAGTCAAGGGCCCATAACTCTTAAAGTTCTGGTCCGATATTGCCCATAATCGAACTTGTCCAAGATCTTTTGGTTATACACATTTACTGAAAATATGATCAGGACTGGTGAATAAATGAAGGCGCTGGAGTGTAAACAAGCTAAATATAGCAAATTTGTAATTCAAGGGCCCATAACTCTAGAAGTTATTATCAGATTTTGCCCATAATCGAACTTAGCCGAGACATTGTGGCCATATACATTGTGAGCAAGTTTAATCAAGATTCGTAAAGAGTTGCGGTTACAAGAGTGTAAACAAACTAATTGTGGACGGACGACGGACATTCACCGATCCTAAAAGCTCACCTGATGAATCAGGTGAGCTAATAAAAAGACAGATATTTTTTATGCTGTCAACATGACATTGAATCATAGTGGGAAGCATAATTAATTACAACCATTTTGAGATACAGTTAAATAGAGAAAGTTTGAAATGCGAAAGTTCAAAATATCGCGATTCAACTGTAGTTTTTTTGGTTCATGCCAAACTTATCTTTTTTCTGTCTTGTTCTATAACATCAATACTTTCATAGAAATTATAACAGAATTGTCTCAGTTTCAAAATCCCTTTAAAAAAAAAAGTTTCATTTGAGTCAGAAGTATAGTTATGAAAACTAAGATGTGTAGTAACTGAAAGTATAGATAAGGCCATAAAAAATCTTGTGTAATGGTTATTTGGTAAAAAAAATTAGTGTAGATAGGATGGAGAAATGTTGTCTAGTCCCTTTCTAAACACCTTTATTAGAGAAAATGAGTCATGATTCCTCCCTTATTATTTTTATCCTTTGGATTTTACCATTGGAAACAAAAAAAGAGTTGGTCAGGTATCCAAAATCTCTATATATTTTTTTCTGGGCCAAAATCAGAGATTTAAATATATAGCACAAATAAATATAATTACCTGCAGATTTTCTGCAGATTGTTTTATCCTTGGATTCAAGTGCTGGACTTCTTCCGGCTTCATTTTCAGCAAACACTCTAAATTCATATTCAACATTTTCCAAAAGCCGGGATACATCCAATGTTGTATTTTTAGCTCTAACAGTGTCAATTTCAGTCCAAGAGTATCGTTTAGAGTCACGACGTTCAACAACGTATTGTTTCAATGGCTTACCACCATCACTCTCTGGTGCCTTCCATGACAGTTTGCAAGAGTTTGATGTGATTTCAGAAACAGCCAATGGAGCTCTTGGAGCAGAAGGTGGACCTAAATATAGTAACAAAACATTTAACTGAAAGTTGAAATGAAGCAGAAAAATATTGAATATAATGACCACAAAGACACAAAATACAAAAAATCAAGGAAATTCAGTCTTCAAATAATATTTACACATTGGTATTATTAACTAAAGAATTTTTGAAGATTAAAATATATACACGTAACTTACCGAACAAACTCTTTGGAGTGAATTTATCACTTTCAAGTGGTTCAGATTGTCCGGCCTTATTTTCGGCCTTGATTCTAATGACATATTCAGTGCCTTCAGTCAGTCGTGTGAACTTGTGAGATGTGGCTGGTGCCTTCTTCTTGTCAACATAGGTCCAAGTTGTCTTCCAAGCTTCACGCTGTTCTACAAGGTAGTGAGTGATTGGTGCACCACCGTCATCGGGACTCAACTTCCATGTCAAGGTTGCGCTATTTTTGGTAAGGTCAGTGACCTCTACTGGTCCTTCAGGAGCTGCAGGTGGTGCTATAAATATAAAGTAATCAAACGTTTTAGAAATTAGCAACATTTACACTGCAAATGAGTATGAAATAGTTTTTGCCAAATTGGGACCGATTTTCTACTTTCACTAAATTCATAAAAACAATACTTACTAATAAGTTTCTCAAGCTTAACAGGTCTGTCAGTTTCTGCCATTTCCCCAAGACCCATCTCATTTTCAGCCATGATAGAGAACATGTATTTCTCATCATGAGAAAGATCAGGTACTGTAATGTTTGTCTTGAAGGAATCAACAACACCCACATCAGTCCATACACTGCCTGGTTTGTCTGACTTCTTGAAAACCTTGTATTGCTTGATTCTGGATCCACCATCAGATTTTGGTGCACGCCATGTCAGGCTAACTTCCTTGTCTGTTACCTTGTCAACTGTGAACTTCTGTGGAGCACTTGGGGCTTCTACAAAAATGATTTCACTCATTTGTATCAACATAAACCATTTAATTTTATTCGAACATTAAGATGAAATCTAGAGAAATATGTTTTTAGCCACTAGAAAACATGTTTGAGAGGATAACACCAATGATTGCAATAACTTGATCAATTTCAGTTTCTTTCTAAGACAAGATAAACTAGAATGGGCTTTGACAAACAATCAATTACTATACACAACAGATCTTTTACCTCATGAGATTTATAGATTTAAAAGCTTACCAATCTTTTTCTTTGGTGCAACAACATCGGAAGCTTCAAGTGGAAGACTTTCGCCTTCTTCATTGACAGCCTTCACCCTGAAGTAGTACTCGTTTCCGACAGATAAGTTCTTTGCGGTAAATTTGGTAACATTGGGTTCAACTGTTCCGGACTGGCTCCACATGCTACGACGAGCTTCACGGACCTCAATGACGTATTTGGTGATTGGTTTACCGCCATCTTTTTCTGATGGTTTCCATTTAAGTTCACAAGTCTTTTCAGTAACATCAGACACGGCAAGAGGACCTTGCGGGGCAGATGGCACATCTAAAATAAGGGAAAACATTTCTTCAATTTCCATTTACTTTTTTCTTAATAGAGTGAGTTTCCAGTAAGAAATGGGAAACACTCCCAACTATTAGAAAGAACACTTACAAAGTAGGAATTAAATATAACAATTTAATACAACAGAGGTTTACTACTTCGAAATAGATTAACTTATGTTGATTAATAAGAAACAATAAATATTGCATATATTTGACTGATATAACTTCTTACCAAATGGACTCTTGATTGTGACTGGTTTGGTCATTTCCAAGAATTCACCGGTTCCCTGTTTGTTCACAGCAGCAACTCTGAAGTACATTTCTGAGCCAGTTGGAAGTCGTTTCAGTGTGGTCATAGTATTGTCATTATTTGTCTTCTCCTGATGAGTCCAGCGAGAGTAGGCTTTGTCACGTTTCTCAATAACATAACCAGTGATTGGAGAACCGCCATCATCTTGTGGAGGTTGCCATGTCAACTCAATGGAATCCTTTGTTAGAGATTTGGCTTCGATTGGTTCTGTAGGAGTTCCTGGTTTGGCTGTTGAAGAAAATGAAGCATGTAAAGATATGGAAGAAGTAAGTAGGTTAGAACTTGAAATGACATCATTCTTATCAAACAAAATTATTACCTAGGTAACCCATTGTTAGGTAGTTGAATATCTAACACACAGCATTGCGATGTAATTCAATCAACATCACACATCAATAAATCACTTGATATCATTTTTTTTTTAATCTAAGTCTTTAAATTCAAATTATACATAGGTACAACCATATTGACCACAAAGGTTAATTAAGAAAGCATGGTAACAAAAATGAAATTTTCATACTTTTTGGTTTTCTGCAAATAACCTCATCAGAATCTAATGGCTTGCTTTCACCAATATCTTTAAATGCTATTACTCTGAAGTAATAGGACTGGTCAGTTACGAGTTGTTTAGCACTGCAAGTGGTCTTCTGGGCAATGGTCACATCAGTCCAGATGTTCTGGTCAGTTGTAACTTGAACTTTGTAGCCGCTGATTTTGGAACCGCCGTCGTCTTTTGGTGGTTGCCATTCCAAAGTGAGACTGGTGGCGTCAATATCCTTGAATTTGATTGGTCCGACTGGTTTCTCAGGAGCAGCTGAAACATAATAAAGGACTTGAAAACTCATGAACAATATAATTATATCACGATATAAATACAATTTTTCAAAATGTAGAAATATTTCATAACTTCGCCTTAAAACAATAATTTTATCATGCATAAAAAACGCTGACACTGTCAAACCAGCAATAAAATTGGTGTTAATTTGAAGAAACCTTTTTATCACAGACTAAATTATTTTATGATATGGTGATCTCAGTTTACAAGTTGGTCTCTTACACATGTTACCTAAGCTATTTATTATATACATGCTAAGGTTATCAAGACTTATTTTATATAATTTACAAACTGATTTAGTTTGCTCATTTCATAAGTATACTAAACATGTCTGAACTTACTCTTTTCTTTCATTGGTTTAACAGGTCCAATCATGTCACAGAATGGTCCTTTGCCAGCTTCATTCTCAGCGCATACTTTGAAGTAATACTCAACACCTTCAGAGAGACGTTTAAGTTCCAAAGTAGTAGATGGTGCGTCAACAACACTGTCTGACTTCCAAGCACCGTAAGTCTTCTCTCTGCGCTCAATATGGTACACCTTAACAGGTGAGCCGCTGTCTTTTTCAGGAGCCTTCCAGTCAAGAAAGCCCTTTGTAAGAGTGACATCCCTTGCAGTGAGATCTCTAGGCACAGAGGGTGGATTGTATGGACTCTTTGGTTTAAGGATCACATCAGGCTCGAATGGTTTTGAAGTACCGACAGAGTTAACTGCCCTGATCTGAATTTGATAGTCTTGGCCTTCAGTGAGTTTTGTAAGCTCACACTGAAGTTCTTGATCAGATCGAATGTCACACATGTGATTATAAGCACGCTTGAACTTTTCACGTACATCAACAATGTAATGTGTGATCGGTGATCCTCCGTCGGTTCTGCTCTTTTTAAATGTCATTGTTGCCGATGTCTTGTTAATGTTTGTGAACTCCACAGGTCCTGTTGGTGGAGATGGTATATCTCTAGGTCTGTCAATCTTAATAGGTTCTGGAATCATAGCCATTTCACTTTCATCGATATCATTTTCAGCTGTGACAGCAATGATGTAATTCTTTTCATACTTCAAGTCCTTCACAGAGGATGAAAGGTTGAAAGCTTCAAGAATCTGAAGATCTTTCCAGTCATCTTTGCCCTCGTGGCTGATGTAAGTATGATAATGGTGGATTTTGGATCCTCCATCCTCAGCTGGGGCTTTCCATTCAAATGAGGCTGTTCCATCCTTAAGTACCTTTGTGACCTTGACATTCCTTGGTGGACTTGGTGGTGCTGAAAAAAGAATGACAATTTACAATAACTTGGGAGCATTTGACATGTAAAAAAAATGTCAAGAAATTTTTGCGAAAAAAAAACAAATTTTAGAAATTTTACATTATTGGATTAAGGTTTGAATCAAAATAGTAGTTGCTAGGGAAATGTGATAATAATTCAACCTACTTTTTGGTTTTTCAGGTTTCAATGGTTTGGACATTTCAAGGAAGTCAGATTGTCCGACAGCATTCTCCGCACAAACACGGAAGAAGTAGTCTTCACCCTCCTTGAGATTCTTAGCAATGTAGGTTACAGTGTCACCATCGCTAGTCTTGCCACAGTCACGATATTTAGATTTCCAGCTTTCACGTATTTCAACAACGTAAGCTGTGATTGGTGATCCACCATCTTTCTTGCTTGGTTTCCATGAGAACGACAAACTGTCTTTTGTGATCTCAACAATCTCAAACGGTGCTTCTGGGACTGAAGGTCGCTCTGAAATTAGAAATGTAAGAAACATTAAAATGCTAGCGGATAATAAGAAAAATATAACATGAAAAAATGGAACATGTTTGCCAATAGAAAGGTAGTGAACCAGACTTCAGATAAAAAGATCATGGGTTTGAAGCCAGACCAGATCGGATTAAACTCAAAGTTCATATTCTCTAAATAGTGGCATAAGTACTGATTAGAATTAGTTAGTCGGCTTAGAACCAACCAGGATTACATGAATGAGGTGTGTGGAACTATAAAGAAACAGATAAAAGTCTAAGAGAAAGTTTATTATCAATTGCCTTAAAATTCTGCCCATTAGAATGATCTTAAAAAAACTGTGTCTGCATGAAAAAATCTGAATAAATACCTTTTGGTTTTTCAGCTGTAACAGGCTTGTCAAGTTCAGCTTTGTCGCCAATACCAGCCTCGTTCTCAGCAGCAATTGCAAAGTAATAAGATTGTCCTTCAGTCAATTTTGGAACAGTGAATTTATCATCAAAGCTCTTGGTAACACCGACTTCAGACCATTCTCCTGGTGTAGTTGCCATGTAAACGTGATAGGCCTTGACCTTGGCACCACCATCATTCTTTGGAGGAGACCATTTAAGGTCAACTGAATCAGGGCTGACCTTGGTGACCTTGATGGATGATGGAGCGTCTGGGGCATCTGAAATAAGGATTTTCATTCCATGAATAATTCCACAAACTTTCAGAAATATCAAGTTAAAAGGACACATCAGAATAAAATCACAAAAACTACAAAAAACGCGAATGATTTGGCATTCTAACAATCAAATCAGCATTATAATTGTACATTTTATAAGAAGGCAGAACAACTAAAGTAGATTTTTTAGAATTTATGATCTCAAGCTTTGGGAAGAGTTACTTGCCATGAATATCAATATAGGATGAATGCAAATTTGTGTTAGGTCTGGCCTTGACCAGAAGGAGTTTTGCTTCCAATGTAGTCAAATTAGAGTAGAATTTTTTTTTGAAATTTTGATTAAACTTACCAATCTTCTTTCTGATCTCGATTGGTTTATCAGTCTGTAATGGTTCACTGGCACCTTCAGCATTGACAGCCATGATACGGAAATCATAATCTCTGTCTAGAGACAGTCTAGATGCCTTGTAAGTAGTTTCAGTAGGACCAACTTCATCAACCTGAAACAATCAATCAAATAATGAATCCTTGTTCGCCTCCACAACATTTTGGTTCTCCGAGGCATTAGGGGATGCTGGTAATTTTTTTTCCAATGTGAGGCAACTAAAGGGAATTTCATCAAAAGTAATGAATTTGAATCAATATCCTTTTTTTTAATGAAGCATTTAAATTATGTTCAATTTTAAACTTAAAATTAAATTTTGGTTTAATAAATCAAATGACTGATGTGTTAATGTGGAATATTATGGTAAATAAGTTTCTTTTTCATTAATATAAATAAAAAAGATTCCTAGAAAAAACATAAACAAAAATTCAAATCATTCACAAAATTCTACCTTCCCCAAAACTTACCAATGATGAAGACTCAAAGAGGATGATGTTTCAATCATCAGTAAATCATTCTTTATCTTATGCCCCACTTTAGAAAAAACAATGTAACTATATTATTTGATAAAACAGTTTTACCTTTCTCCACGATCCACGTCCTTCTCTGCACTCAATAAGGTAGTTTTTGATTGGAGTACCACCATCATATGCTGGTGGTTGCCATGACAATGTGGCAGATGACTCAGTTTTATTAGATACTTCAACTGGTCCAATTGGTTTAGATGGTACATCTGCAAAATACAAATGTTTATCAATAGACAGACTATATCATGGTCCACAAACAAGAACAGACTTAAACTCTTTATAGATATTTGCAAATATGAAGATATTCTTTATAACTTTCAACTTAGGGATACATTCCACAGCTTTTGAATCTGGTTAATTTGATTTTTTATTTTCAAATCTGAATTGCAAGACTGTGCTAATTATGTAAATAGAAAAACAGTTATATTTACGTTAAGCAAACTGACTTCTGAAATATCATTAATCGTGTCATTACTTACCATATGGAGAGGCCAATGTGACCTTGTCAGATACAAGTGGTTCAGAAACACCAACAGCATTTTCAGCAGATACACGGAACATGTATTCAGCCTTGTCCTTGAGTTTGTCTACATCGTAAGATGTGACATCAGCAGGTATCTTGCTGACCTTTGACCAAGATGACCTTGAAGTGTCTCTGGCCTCCAAAATGTACTCCTTGACCTTTGCACCACCGTCATCTGCTGGTGGTTGCCAGGATACTGTTACAGAGGTACAGTTGATGTTGGAGATTTCGATTGGTCCTATTGGTGGAGATGGTGCAGCTGTAACAAAGAATCAAGATTAGAACATTGCACTGTTGCTAAGCATACAAATTACTAACAACAACCTCTAACAGTTCAGAGACATAAAATCATGGTGATGAGCAGCTAGCCAGTTGATTATTACAACTCGGAAGTCGCAGAAAGTGCAAGGCTCACTCAGGAGTATCGATGCACTGACACAAAAACAATTTTATATTGCAAATGTTAATTAGGGAAATTAAAATGTTTTTAAATTAAAACGCAGCTATGGTAACAATGGAAGGAGTCAGTACAAGAAGGTTTCTATCTCTATCTTTGTCAAAAGTAGAGACAGGGTCTTCTTGCACCCAAAGCTTCAATTTACACATAAATAAACAAGCTACTTACTATCTCTCTTTTTCAGGACAGTTGGAGAATCAGTCTCAACTTGTGGTCCTTTACCAACACTATTCTCAGCACAGACGGCAAAGTAATATTGTTTTTCTGGTTTCAAGTTCTCAACTTTGTAGCTAGTGTCAAAGGCCTTGACCTTTCCAACATTAAACCATTTGCCATCTCCTTCCTTGATACGGATATGATATGCCTGCATCTTATCACTTCCACCATCTTTAGGTGGTTTCCAGGACAAGTTGACACTTGTGGCTTTCTTGTCACTCACTGATAACAGTGTGGGAGCAGAAGGTGCAGCTGAAGAGGAAAAGATTAAACATTATAATGTGAACGTCAAGTGTGAAGATTGAAAAGGCAATTTCATTGCTGGTACTAAGTTTATGGCAAAAAATAATTGTATATAAATAAATCCCTGCTTACAACTGATAAATCATTGGTAACATTCAATGAAAATTCATTTAGGATATACTAGTATAACCAATTGTTAGGAAAACCAAAACAAGACTTTAACCTTACCTTTAGGTCTGCATGGTTTAACTGGCTCTGATTCCAAAGGTGAGCTTGGTCCTTCTTTGTTTTCAGCAACAATTCTGAAAATGTATTCATTGTCTTCAATAAGTCTACTAGCAGTAAACTCTGTGGTGTTTGCATTGACTGTTCCAGCTTTGTTCCAGGTTGATCTACGTGTGTCACGCTGTTCAATGATGTATCCAGTGATCTCAGTTCCGCCATCTTTGCTTGGTGGTTTCCATGACATTGTCACAGATTCCTTGTTGATTTCTTTGAACTCAACGGGACCTTCAGGTGAGTCAGGTACATCTGAAATATTTAAATCAGTAATAATCACATGATATACGACAAAACCTGATGATCATATTATAATTTATAAATGAACTAATCTCTTTACATAATTAAGGATCCATTGTAGCAAAAGCAGAATTGGTCTTAGAAATGTAACACATTTTCTCAAATTGGCCATTTCAAATTCAAATTTTTCAAATTCAACATAATATTATTAAAGTCATCAATTTCAATCAACATTTCCATAACCACATAATTAGATATTAGAAATAAACTTTACCATAATTGAAAGTTAACTGAGAGTCCAAATATATAGTGATAAACACATACCAAATGGTGATTTAACTGTGACACCTTCAGACACCAAGGCATCTGAACGTCCGACCTTGTTTTCAGCATACACCTTAAAGAAGTATTCTTGTCTCTCTTTCAGTCTCTGTACACAGTATGATGTAATGTCTGGATTAGTTACTGTTGCCTTAGTCCAAGTGGTTTTGGAGGACTCGCGCATTTCCACATAGTAACCAGTCAATGGAGAGCCACCGTCATCTTCACATGGTTTCCAAGCAATAACAACAGAATTCTTTTGAATGTCAGAGAATTCGATTGGACCAACTGGTGGAGAGGGCTTGGTGGCCTTCTTCTTCAGTACTGTTGGTGTGGTTGTTTCCAAGGCTTCACCCTGGCCGATTTTGTTTTCAGCAATAACTGCGAAGTTGTATTTCTTATTAGGTACAAGTCCCTTAACTTTGTAATCATTGTCAAAAGATTTCAGTTTAGTGATCTCTTTGAATTCACCGTCATCTTCTTTCATCATGATAATGTATGAAGTGACCTTTGATCCGCCATCTTCCTTGGGTTTCTTCCAGGTCAAGGTCACATAGTCATCCTTGATGTCCTTGACCTTTAATTCTTCAGGTTTACCTGGAGCAGCTGAAAAACAAAAGATTATAAATATACAGTAAATGCATAGTTTTATAATCAGTCTCAAGAATAATAGTGCCTCACTAGAATACTGTTTAAAAATCTGATATATTCATATGTATCATAATCTTAGCTATCAGTTATTCATATGCATAATCATAGCTCTCAAGATCGTATCTATAGCAAAAACCTTGACAACAGATCAAATCATTTAACTTCAACTGTTCAAGCTAGTTTTATCTTTTATACTTTTCAAATATTTTTATTTCATTTTTGAAAGAAAGACTTATCTATTTATACTAGGGATGTCAATTCGTCAAGATTTTACTAATCGGTTAATCGTTCGTTCATACGAACGATTAATCGATTAACCATTTACATCCCTAATTTATACTTAAAATTGTTTCCATACTTACCAAGAGGTTTCTGTGTTTTGACAGTCTCAGATGCTTCTAATGGTGAACTTTCTCCCTTCTTATTCACAGCAGTGACACGGAACACAAAGTCTGTGTTCTCTGGAAGTTTTGACTGTGTCCAGGTGGTTGTGTCTTTGTCAACGGAATCTGCCTTAGTCCAGGAAGAACGGCGAGCGTCACGATACTCAACATTGTAGCCAGTCACTGGAGAGCCTCCATCGCTGTGTGGTGGCTTCCAGGTCAAAGTCACTGAATCAGCTGTAATGTCTGACAACTGGATTGGGCCAACTGGTTTATCAGGTACATCTGAAGATAACATGTTATTTATAATTGAAATCATCACTATCAAATATTAAATAACTGAATGAGCCATATTTAAAAAAAAAATCTGCTTTTTAGCATATTCCTCTTTGTATGAGGATTTGAAGTTTTGATATGAAATGCAATTAACACAAACATTGGATCTGCACAATATTTTCAAATCAAAACACAAGCAAATATTAGCATGATTCTAGTTTATTTAATATAAGTAAACTTACTGTAGGCACTCTTTGGTACAACCCCATCCTTCATTTCCAAAGGTTTACTGGCTCCCTCTTTATTTTCAGCTGAAACACGGAAGAGGTAATTGGTTCCCTCAGTGAGGTCTGTCACACGATAAGTTTCAGTGTCAGCAGGAATTCTGGCAACTTTTCCCCAGAATTGTTTGATTCCTTCACGTTTTTCGATGAAGTAACCAGTCAGAGGTGCACCTCCATCATGCTCGGGTGGTTGCCATGACAATGTAAGTTCAGTGCTGTCAATTTCTGAGGCTGTCAGTGGAGCAACAGGTGTACTTGGTGGACCTAGAATATGAAACATTGTTGATCTAAGCTTCAGCATTTGAAGACTTTACAATGACAGATATGAAATATTCAAATATTAACAAAAATCACGAATAGAAGTAACTTAAGATGCATATTACATACAAAGTATAATATGAAAAGCAACATATTTTGGTTGTTTGATTGACTGTTCTATTAATTGACTATTGATCTGTTGAATGATCTATTCATTGATTGATTGAATTATTAATTGGTTGAACATTCCATTTTGATCAATTATTTCAATGATTGATTGACTGACTGATTGCTAGTTTATTGATTTATTTAAAACATACACCATAATAAAAAGATATTATGTTTACCTAATGGATATTCTGGTTTGACTGCCTTCTCTGTTTCAGCAGCTGGTCCAACACCAGCAGCATTTTCAGCAGCAACTGAGAAGTAGAACTTCTTTTCTGGTAAGTCCTTGACCTTGTACACATACTCGCCTGGTTTCAAGGTCGCAACCTTGACCCATTCGTCAGATTTGGCTTCACATTTACTGACAATGAATGCTGTACGTTTTGAGCCACCATCCTTAGAAGGTTGTTTCCATTCCAAGGTCACAGAGTCCTTATCTACCTTCACTACAGTGAGGTTCTGTGGGGCACTTGGGGGTGCTGGAAAACAAGTATAAAGTGAGGCACCTTAAGGGAAATAAGCATAATTGGATAAAACAAATATTTAAACATCTTTCTTGTATGAAGAGGAAATTTATTTAGAAACTATTATAATGAAACATTCAATGTTACCAAATGTAATAATGAAACAGAGTTAAGATATTTCTCCCCCCCCCCCCACTTTTATATAATTAATTTGATATATGAAAGTTGAATCCTTGAAAATATCTTACCAATCTGTTTCTTTGGTTTTACAGTTGTGTCAGATTCAAGTGGTTTACCAACACCTTCAGCATTGACGGCAGATACACGTAACATGTATTCTGTGCCTTCCATAAGACCCTTTACTGTGAAGTCAGTTGTCAAACTGTCAGTGGTACCAGCCTTGATCCAGCTTGATTTGGATGGCTGCTTGTATTCGATGAGGTAATTCTTGATTGGCAAGCCTCCATCTGATTTTGGTGGTTGCCATGAGAGATCTACAGTCTCGTCAGTAATATTGTCAAGTTGAAGTGGACCAATTGGTTGAGATGGTGTGTCTACAAAGCATTGATGATTCGAGATATAAATACCAATTATTTACGACAGTAGAAATGCCAAAAAGATGAACAGGCCAAAAAAGTCATGTTTATTCTTACCTGACCTACCTGATAATTTGGCATCTACCCTATATAATCAAACAGCAAATCCAATGTACAAAAATATTTTTGAAAATGAATTCTACCTCCAAAATGAGAAACAAGTTCAGAAAAAAAATGGAAAAATCTTGTGACCCACCTGTTTTTGGTCAAGTGAGTGTTAACATGGCCATTTTTTCTAACCTAAAAAACATTAATTATCATCCATTTATTCGTTAGAAAGAGCTCATAGTCTAACTATCCATGACTGTGTCAGCAAAGAATTATCATATCTGCTATAAAACTCTAATTGTGACCTGTGGAGAAAATTGTAACTCACCATATGGGCTCTTGGCCATAATTGGAGCGGATGTTTCGCTTGGCTTACTCTGTCCCTTCTTGTTCACAGCCATAACTCTGAATAAGTACTCTGAGCCCTCCAGAAGTTTGTCAACAGTAATTTCTGTGACATCCTTTGGAGTTTTTCCAGCATTGGTCCATGTTGGCCTCTTCATGTCACGTTTTTCAATAACATAACCAGTAATGGGGGAGCCACCATCATTAGTTGGTGGTTTCCATTGAAGTTTAACAGATGTTTTCTGGACATCAAGGACTTCAAATGCTTCAGGCATGTCTGGTACATCTACAAAGTCATTATCAAATTCTTTGAATTGGTGGAAGTGATTGGGATACAGTATAGAATTAAACAATTGCAAAAGTCTTGATTATGATGGTCCTTTTTAGTATGCTTAAAATATACTGAATGTATACATGAAGGTTAATAGGTCAAAACAGAAGGGGTCAGTGCAAGAAGGTCCTTATCTCCTTCTTTGTCTAACTAGAGATAGTTTTTCTTTGCACTCACTCCTTTGTTATGCTACTACAGGTAAGAAAGAAATGGTGCATGTGTGGTCATATCAGATTCGTAAACAAATCAAATATATTCTTCTTATTTGGATGCAAGGTCAAAATATATTAGCAAAAATTGCCATTTTGCTAAAACATCTTACCGATTGGTTTTGTAGGCTTGTAAACCTCAGATGTTACACTTTCACCAAATCCAACATCATTTTCAGCAGATACTCTGAAATAATAGTCTTTTCCAACTTCAAGATCCTTAGCAGTGTATGTTGTGGACACCTTGTTAGTGCTTGCAAGGTCAGTCCAAGTTTTACCATCATTGGAGACTTCAATCTTGTAGGATTTAATTGGAGCACCTCCATCTTTCTTGGGCGCAGACCAGTTCAGTGTAACACTGTCTTGTGTTGGTTTGGTAAATGTCATCTTACCAGAGGGCTTGCCGGGTGCTTCTGTTGAAGGGAAATCAAATTGCCATGGTTACAAAATCATTCATGGCTTACAAAAAATGAATTTGTGCAGTGGCTTTTTATAGTTCTCTGAAGATGCTTTACAGACAAAATGGTACGACCAAAATTTGATGGCTTTTTGGATAAATGAAAATTACTATAAAAAAGGATATGATATATATGTAAAAAATAGGCAAATGTCTGATTATTCAGTATTAATTTTATGATGCATGCTCAGTTCATTCACAAACCTGCTGGTTTCTTTGGTTTGGTTTCAGCATCAGTTGTCAATGGTTTTCCTTGACCTTCAGCATTTACAGCAGACACACGGAATAGGTAGGGCTGATCTTCGATAAGTTTACCAACTGTGTGTGTCAGTGTGTTAGCATCAAGCTCAGAAACAGGGCTCCAGTTGTTACGTTTTGTGTCGTATTTCTCAACCAGATACTTAGTGATGGGTGTTCCGCCATCTTGTTTTGGTGGTTGCCATGACAACTTAACACTGTCAGCGGTGATGTCAGAAACAGCCAATGGCCCAACAGGTGCTGATGGGACAACTGTTCAAAATCAAGAAAATGCTTTTTGTGATTGTGTCCTCAAATTTATGAAAGATTTCAAGCTGACAAAAGCATAAACCAGGAAATATCTACAATGCATTTACATTATTTTACTCTTAAAATGTCTTGTGTTTAGTAGGTGTATAATTTACATTTTCAAAATCATTACAATGACTTAATAAGTGTCTCACAAGAAAGATCTTGAAAGCTAAAATGAATGATATGCCATGTGTTATGTTTAAGGTGTAATAGAAAGGTATTTATCTTGATAAATTCAGATAATAAAACTCACCAGTAATCAGTGTTGTTGTTTTTTCATCAAAATGCTACATGCTCATGCCTTCAACTTGTGGAAATCAATCATGCATTTAACATCATACACACATTGGTAAATGGCCCTTTATCTTAGAGAACATATCAATGACCAATAGCTAACTTCCTGACATGCTGTTGTTTGTATGTGCGTGGTTGGTGATTAGCAAATTAAATAGCTTTTTATATATGTAGTTCTCCATTTTATTACCATATTTATTTTTGTAGTCTCCCTTCTTTGTATCAACTCTATTCATATATACTGAAATGCTTACACGTTTTATCAATTTTTTAATAAATGCAAACCAGTGTTAGCTGCCACCTCTGAATGAAGGCCACCCTGAGTATAAAAGCCATTCTTTGAAAAAGAATTAATTTTTTACATGAAAAAATGACCTCATAATGTAGGTCACCTGTCAATAAAAGCTTTTGTTCACAGGTTTAACTGTAATTCAACTCTGTCCACATATACTGAAATACACTTTTTCTCATCTTCCTTATACACTAGTAGTTCTCTGTGGTTGAATCACCTACAATTCTGTTTGAGCTAACTGCATATTTAGGCATATTTCGAAATTCTCTCTTTATTGTCAGGAATTGAGTAAATCTGTGTCTGAGATAATGAAACTTGAGATTGAACTCAAAACAAGAAGCTCACATGGCCTTAATCTGCTTGAAGGTACAGACACTAAAACAGAGACTATCAGTGGATCTCACTGTTTTCTGTCTGCTGTATAATTTACTTTGTAGAAAAACTACTATTTTTTGTAGAATAAATGAACAAATGCTCACCCTGAGTACTTAGTGCTCATGTCAGCTAAAAAGACACAAAAGGTTGACAATCCTGATGTGTCAGTGAAAACTGGGTGTTTTTGAGGACATATTCTAATCTCAAGTTTTATTACAATCTCAAATCTCATTGATCTCGTCATAAAATATGTTTATCATGATATAATGTCTCAATGTGCTGTTTTGTGTCTCAGTGAAAGGTCAAGGTTTTGTGATAAGGGTCAAGGTCACACTGTTAGAAAGTTATAAATAGACTGGTTTGAAACAAAGTTATTAACAGACTGGTATTCAAAACACAATCAAGAAGTTAATTAATATCCTTTTATTATATGTATATGAATCTGCTATGCAAAAAATATGATAAGAAAATTCATATATGACCCTTTATGACATACAATAACTAATAAATATGAGAATTCTTGCATAAATGTATCTGAAAATATCTATTTTCTCTGTATTTAAAGCAATAATTTATTTACATGCATATATAACCTCAGCAATAACTCTAATATCATAAATGTGTGAATAACATTCTTTGTTATATGTAAGTAACAAGCAAAACATACAATTACTAACATAGTGTTAAATTATATAACCAGTTTTCAATTTAAGACGATGTGGAATAGTGAAAAGTTTGCTATTTTTCACATCAAGTATTTTACAATCTTGGAAACCAGTTTCTTTAGTGTATATTGTAGACAGTACAAGTGGGTAAACATAATTATTATGAAGTAAACTTAAAATCATTCTTTTCTTTAAAAAAAAATTCTTAATTTTTACATTATGCTAAATAATGCACTTTAGTTACATGGAGTCCAATTGCATTTTAGGGAATATTAAGAAACTGATAAGCCAAAGCTTAAAAGATAGAAAACTTGGCAGTTTCAATATAATGGATGATGAAATTTTGGCATATATGAGAAATTTTTGTATGACAATCTTGAATATATTTGATCTCAAAGCTCTGGTGAAATCACGATTAACAAAATGTGTAACATAATGGCTGGGTTATTAAGCTTTTCATGAATGATATATAAAATATGTACAAAAAATTTTGAGTATGAACATATAATTATCTACCCCCCCAAAAAACACAATACCTCCTTGAATATGAAATTAAATGTAGATATTGGACAGGCTTTGCCTCAATTCTTCCACCCAAACACATACAAAAATAATGAAATATTTGAAATAAAACAATGTGATATCAAAATATGAAATTTATCGTAAACATTAGACAGGCTTTGCCTTAAATCTTGCACCATAACATGTACAAAAAAAAGAAATATTTTTAATGATCATTGCCTTTGGCCTGGTTATGATTTTATTCAACAATGATTTATGTATGTTAAGACCCCATTTTACTTCAATGTAAGTTTATATAAGAAAATATATTATTTACAAAAAAAGTAAACTTTGATAATAAAATTTAATACTATAATATTGTGTAAATACAAATATACAAATCAACATCTAATTAATATTTAATTGAAATCAAATCCATTAATAATGGACAACCTAGAGTCTACAAGTAATAATTCAGACGATTTGTTCCCAAAGATTTACCATTATCAATTTTAATAAATTAGGGAAATCTTAATTAAAATAATCATAATAATGGCTACGCTTCAATTAAATATTGATGAAAGCACTTAACTGTGGAAATTCTAAATGGAATGTTTACTGAACTTGATATGTGATTGGAATGACTTGAAGGAATGAGAACTGGTTATTAATGTAAATGCACTTAAAGTTGATCTAACAAAACATATCTGAATAAATCATGCAAATGTAACATAATAACATAACTGAACACAAGAAAATGAAGTAACAAAAATATAACATGCATTGATATGAAAAAAATGTTCACTTGATATGATTTTAAAGATAAAATGCACTGAATTGATATACATTTCGAGAAAATATCAAACTTTTTAATTTAGTTTGTTAAAAAAACGTGTTTAAACATACATTAAAAAGGTTATATTTTCAAATTTAGTAGTACAATTCTAAATTAATTTCAGTCACTCATTCAGAAAATAATCAAATGATAATGTAAGATATATTGTAACTCAAAATCATGATAAAAAAATACAAGATTCAAATATCAAGCAAAACAATTTTGAACAACATGGCTGAGACCTGATGACAAAAATCTTTTGTGTCCATGGATATTATGACAAAGTAAAAAGAAAATAATAAAAAAATATATAAATGAGCTCTTTGTTCAAAAATTGAAACCGGGCATTTAAATATAGAATATACAGGTCAGTCCTATGTTTATAAACAATATGAAAATATAAATTGAAATGAAAATATGTAATTATACGGAAATTTGCATTAAAATGACAGCAATTATGTGAGGCGTAAAAAATAGTTTGTTTCAGGTTACATGCTCATTAAAAATACAGGAGATAGGAAGGGGAATTAAAAAATTCTTCTTTGTTCTTGAAAAAATTAGAATGGAAAAAAGTGAGAAATGTCTCTGTTCCTCAGGCCTTATAAAAATTCTAGGGTCAATGGAATAATTAAAGTAGGTCAGGTAACTGGAAACATTTTTTTATGCCTCATGTTATCAAAATTAACTTCACATGCAAATGTTATCAATTATTCATGCTTTTTGTTATTAAACAACAAGACTGTTAGAATCAAAACACAACAAAGAGGGATAACTCCAAGCACTAGTCATCTCTCACGAGGGGAGGTCACTCTGGGAAACATACCATATCCGCTCTTTGGTGTGACAGGTTTATCCATTTCCATTGGTTCCGATATTCCGACCTCGTTTTTAGCGGAGACACGGAAGAAGTATTCCTTGCCTTCGATTAAGTCCTTGACATCACAGGATAGTTCTGTACCGTCAACATTTGTGACCTTCATCCACATTGAACGACCTTGCTCTCTTCGCTCAATGATGTAAGCGATGACATCACTGCCGCCATCATCCTTAGGTGGTTGCCATGACAATGATACAGAGGTACGAGTAACCTCATCGACATCGAGACTTTCTGGTTTCTCTGGGATATCTGTGTGAAAAATAGAAAATTTTGAAAATTTCGTTTAATATCTTAAAACTTCAATAACCATACAATGACATAGTGACAGATTTTTTAAAGAAAATGACAAAAATTCAATTCTACTAAGGTATTTGTCCAAAATTTTGATCAAGGTCAGAAAAATCTTACCAATGACTTCCACATCAAATTTGGCAGTGGCCTGACCGGCTTCGTTTTCAGCCAAAACAGAGTAAAGTCCATCATCTTCTCTGGTGACCTTCTTCAAGGTCAAGGTCGTGGCTTTGTCAGCAATGTCAACAGTCATGCGTCCCTGTGTACGGATTGGTTTTTCATCCTTGTTCCATGTCACTGAAGGCTTGGGAAGACCACTGACCTTGATAGGTATTTTCAAGGTGGTTCCAGCATGTAAGGTCAAGAGGTCACGGAATTTGTTGTCATATTCAAGTTTTGGTTTGTCTGTGAAAAGAATAATACAGGTTTGATGAAGAAACATTTTGATGTTAATTTTTCTTGTAATTCCTAGGCTGCTAATGAATGTTCATTTAAAAAACTGAATTAAAATCACAACTAGCATGCATCTTCTGAAACTAATTTTAAGTGCACAGTACCAAGAAATCTATCAAATCATCAAAATGAGGATCAATAAAAGTTTTCAATACAAACACCTTAAATTCTTGGCACATCTTGATTTCCATCAACAATTAGTAAAGGATTTAAAAGAGCATATATCAACAAATCTGTATATAATTCATACCTTGTACTTCCAATTGTCCAGTAGTTTTCACAGAGCCAAGCTCATTAGATGCCTCACAAGTGATGCTTGCTGCATCTTTTTCAGTGACATCTTTAATTTTGATTGAAGCCACAAGCTCTGTGTAGTCAAACTGGTATTTCTTGTTCTCAGTAATTTCTCTGGAGTCACGGAACCATGCAATGGTTGGTTCAGGTTCGCCGCTTATCTTACATTCCATATAGGCAGTTTCTCCAAGTAATACAGACACATCAGGTAAACCTTCCAGTACAGACGGTGCTTCACCAGCTATAAATAGAATGAAGAATTTATTAATGCATTAAGAGTGTAAACTTACATATTCTCTCAAGACTTTTTCCATTTTCAACACTTAACTACAGTAGTTGTTTAAATACTGTAACTATCTAAATCAGAGCATTTTTCATCAAATATCAAGATATCGCAAACAGATTTAATACAATGGAAATAATTCCTGAAGTTCTAACACTAAACTTGGGAGACAAGAATCAAAACTTGAGGCTCTGATAGGTTAAATCTGAGTAATCTTAAAACCGACCAATAGGAACGCTGTATTCTCAGACTGGTTCACAAAATTGTAATTATGACCTTGAGATCTTTGTACATTAAAATCCCTGAAAACCAGACTCCTCGAAAACCGGAATTCTCTGAAAATCGGACGATTTTTCAAGTCCCATTATTTTCGGAATTTATCAAAAAATCTCTGAGAACCAAAATTCTCAGAAAATCAGACTTTTGGCCAGTCCGGTTTTCAAAGGTTTTATCGTATGGCAATTATACTCACTGATTGGAGCCTTGATGGTGGCTTTTTCTGATACATTGGATGGTTTTCCTGGACCCGCCTTATTTTCAGCAGTAACTCTGAATTCACAAACTTCACCTTCAGGTAAGTCAGTGACAGTGAAAGTGGTGTCTGTTACAGTCTGGTTCTTGTTGGCTGGTAACCATTTACGTCCAGAAACTGGTTTGTACTCAATGACGTAGTTGGATACTGGACTTCCGCCATCTTTACTTGGTGGAGTCCATTCCAAAGTGGCCGAGTCATTGGTGACTTCTGTGACACTTGGTACTCCAGGGGCACCTGGCTTGTCTGTGATATAAAATAATAAAAAAATTAATATACATGCAATAAAACAGTATGTGTAATAACCAATAAATAATCCAAATTATTCCTAATTTTATGATTGGTGATTTGCAAGTATAGTCCGAAATTCAGCCAATCACAATTCTACATTTTGAGACAGGTTTTTAAGTTATTTATTAATTGTAAAGATTCTTCATTTCTGTTTTAATGATATAAAGAGATATTTTACAGAACAAAGCATACCGAATGGATCTTTGGCCTTAATAGGTCCGGTAGGCTCACATGGTTTACCGACACCAATGGAATTAACAGCAGAGACACGGAACTGGTACTGTTCATTTTCGTACAGTTCGTCAACTGTGTACATTGTGTCTGGTGTTGGTTTCTTGTTAACCTTGACCCATCGTGAGCTAGGAAGTTGGCAACGTTCCAAAACATATCCAGTAATTGGTGATCCACCATCTTTTTGTGGAACTTCCCAGGTCAATGTCACGCTTGATTTGGTGACCTCAGTTGCCTGGAGATGCTTAGGAGAGTCAGGAACATCTAGGTAGAGAAACAGTTATTTCATCAGAATGAAACAATTTTTCAAAACAATTTTACATGATCTGCTAGTAAATCAGTTATGATGAAAACATTTAGATCGAGATTAGAGATCTTAACTGGATACCAGTCTACAAACCAAAGACTCTGATTTGTTGATTTAGTTATCAAAATTGAAATTAACCAATGAAAAGCCTTGATCAATTGAGACTGGTATATGTGATGGAATAAGAACGATTTTTCTTACCAAATTGACTCTTAGCCATAATTGGAGCTTCCAGTTCGACAGCTTCACCTTGACCGATCTCATTCTCAGCTGACACTCTGAAGTAGTATTCATTGCCTTCAAGAAGTTTCTGTACAGCGAATGTGTTTGTTAATCCGGTAACCTTATCAACCTTGGTCCAAGTGTTTCTCTTGGCATCACGTTTTTCTATGATGTAAGCAGTGATGTCACAACCGCCGTTGTTAGTTGGTGGTTGCCATGACAACACAACAGAATCCTTCATGACCTCTGTTACCGTAAGGTCATTTGGTTTGGATGGTTTGTCTGAAATAATAAAAAAATGACTTATCAAATATCAGCAGAAATACAAAATAAGAAAATAGTCAGATTCTATGAAGCCGATTAACTCAATAAAATGTTCATTCTACAGTTCAAGTAATGCATTACTGACAGATTGCGAAGAAACAATTTTTGTACCTCTGACATTGACTTGGAATTCAGCCACAGCTTTGCCTACAACATTTTCAGCTTCCACTGTGTACAACCCTGTATCGTCGAATGTTGTATTCTTGATAGTCAAGGTCGTCATGGCATCAGTGGTTTCTATGGTAACCTTGGCTGATTTCTCAATGGGTTCTTCATTCAGGATCCAGGAGATATCAGGGTTAGGTATTCCACTGGTGTTAACTGGCAATGTGAGAGTTGTGCCTGCCTTGATGTTCTGTACGCCTTTAAGGCGATTATCATAGTCCAATTTGGGATGCGCTGAAAAAACATTCATAGCCAAATGGTTACACACAGTGATATACATTAAGGATGTAAAACTGACAAAAGATTGAAAATGGTAACCAAAAAGAAACCAGTTTGGAATTTTAATTTGGCAAAATAAAAAATGAACAAAAGTATAATCTTTTACTGAATGAAAATATTATTACAAAGTTGAAATTAAATGTCAAGGTCAACTGAAGAGGTTAAAGGTCACTTACTGTGTACAGCCAAGCTGCCTTGAGATTTGACTTGACCTATTTGATTGGCTGCCTGGATACTGTAGACTCCAGCATCGTCAGGTTCAGTTTTATGTATTACCAGTGATGCTACTTCATCTTCGTAGCTCATCTCGTACTTGGGGCTCTTCCTGACCTCTTTTGTGCCCTTGAGCCTGTAACCATGGATACAATTTTTTTTTAAATATCTTTTCAAGTCTAACTAAATATTACAATGCAAAAATAAATTTCATTCAAAGAGCTTAATAAATTAATTCAAGAAGTTTAAACTACAGTTTGGACTATCTTGTAAGCAGAACAATCATTAAACCTTTTTCCTATCATTTCCTACTCACCATTTAATCTCTGATTCTGGTTCTCCGATGGAAAGAGTACATTTCAAGATGGCATCATTAGGAGCAATGATGGTAACATCATCAAGAGGTTTAATAATTCTGGGTGATTCTCCAACTGCAACAAAACAGACGCTCATTAATATCAGATATCTGTGTATGTGTGTATGAATGTTTCCTCGATTTTTTGCTTTAAATCTGTTTGTCATCAATCAAGTAGGATAGTTAGTGTTCTGTTAGTGATAACCTGTTTTCTGTTGGGAGCCATATATGTCTTTTTTACACAAATTGACAAGAAAAACATACAATTTTAGAGTTTTTAAACATTAGCCAATGTTTTACATCATACAAGAAAAAGTGTAATATTAAGGACTTTAAGAAGAAAAGCAAAATTTATTTACCTAATGGAGTTTCTACTTTCACGATTTGTGATATTTCTGAAGATGGACCACGTCCAGCCTTGTTCTCAGCAATGATTCTGAATTCATACTCATCACCTTCTTTCAATCCTGTCACACTAAAGTTGGTTTCCTGGACAGGAGAGCTGTTGGCTCTCTTCCAAGATGAAGAGCCTCGGCGACGATATTCAATGACGTAATCAACGGAATCTCCGCCGTCACTGGAAGGTGGTGACCATTTCAAAGCCACTGAGGATTTATCTGTACCCATGATTTCTGGAACACCTGGTTGTGTTGGTTTGTCTGTAATATAAACAAGAAAAATTGAATATGTCTTCACTTAAAAACTTTCATCAAATAAATTCGGACTTGAACATTCAAAAGTAACTAGTCAAGCAGAATTTGTAAGTACACAGGAGTAGAATTAAATCTGCTCTACAGAAATAAAATAATATTTAATACCTACTTGAATAGAAAACATAACCTTGGAAAATGAAAATCTACAAGAATGAACTCAACATAAATTAACTTCCTTATGAAGAGTATGCAACCTGATTTCTCTTGGAATAAATAAAACATGACTTCTTAAAGAATTCTTACCCCATGGATCCTTAGCCTTACATGGCTCGGATGGTTTGCTGGGCTTGCTTGGTCCAGCTTTGTTCTCAGCAATGACTCTGAACTGATACACAAGACCTTCATCAAGGTCTTTCATGAGGAGGCTTGTTTCTGGTTCAAGCTTCTTGGTGACACGGATCCATCTTTTACCTACGTCTGTCATTCTTTCAAGATGGTAGCCAGTAACAGGAGAGCCGCCATCATTCGCTGGTGGTTGCCAAGATACGAGAGCAGATTTCTTTGTGATTTCGGAGACAGTTGGAGCCTCAGGGGCATCTGGTACAACTGAAAGAATTAGATAGACAGAAATAATAAAAACTGAAAATTGTACAAGTAGCTTGGATACAGGTTCAGTACAATCAAAATCTGCTGAACAACTTAAGAGCTAATTTAAATGTAGGTTAATTTGAATTTATATCAGATCTATCAGTATCTATGTATCAATACGTCCAAACTGATCTTAATAAACAGTTAAACCTGCAAAGGTGGTCACTAGCATAGTTTTGACTGTAAATGCTAATAAAATTGATAGAAAGATAAAAAGAGTAAAAACGGGTATCACTCACCAAAACTGTCCTTAGCTGTGATTGGTTCAGGAAGTTCTGCAAATTCACCGATGCCAACATCATTTTCAGCAGCAACACGGAACACATATTGAATGTTCTTTGTAAGTTTTGTTATCTTTAATTCAAGGGTAGCACTTGTATCCACCTTGTTCCAAGAGCGTCTGTTTGCTTCACGTTTTTCAACAATGTATTTCCTAATGTCACTACCACCATTGTCCTTTGGTGGTTGCCAGTGAAGCACACATGAGTCAGCCATGATGTCTGACACTGATAAGTCTTGAGGTGCTGATGGTTTATCTGTTGGTAGGAAAATAAAGGGTCTGAACTATGTATCAAATTCACAAGGCATTGAGTTAAGGTTAAGTCAAGTTAGTTAGATGAATCTATTGTTTTATCATTGTATTGAATTACATAATAACAGTCATAGATCAATAATGAACAAGTAAAAATCATTTGTATGAGTAACACACAATGAATACAGTCAAACCTGTGTCAACAGCCATTTCCAAATAAAGGTCACCCTGTAAATAAAGGTTATTCTTTCAAAAACCGTCATTATTTAGAACAAAATCACCTTCAAATAAAGACTGTCCACATTAAGTCTTTCCCAAGGCTGGCCTTTGCTTACAGGTTTGACAGCTATATTCAAATAGATTATTAAGTAGAAAGCAATAAAATATTACACATACCAAGTACATTGAGATTAATGGTCAATGTTGCCTTGCCAACATTGTTTTCTAGAGTCAGTGTATACTCGCCAGCATCAGTTCGGATAACTTTACCAAGTCGGCAAGTGGTCATGTTTCTTATTGTCTCAACCTCCATTCTCTTTTTGTCTGGTAATTCACCGCCATTGTACAACCAAGTGACCTTGGGTTGTGGACTTCCCTTGAATGGAATCTCAAATGCCGTAGATTGTCCACGTTTAAGTGTGACATTCTCTTCAAACTTCTTGTCCAAGAATAGTTCTGGTGGTACTGAAGAAAAGATTAAAGTTAACATTCAATGTATATTTACTTCAATGGCTGCTTACAAACTACATTAAAGTCCATAATGATCTTTCTAATTGAGCCCTAGCATTAATCATTTAGCACTAAAATGCAGGTAGATCAAGTAGAGAACCAACTTTGTAATACTGCATATTTCAGGGCATCCATTGTAATAATACTCCATTATTTCTATACCATTATCACCTTCAGAAACATTAGAAATAACATGCTAATCAATGACTCTGCAAAATGAACACCCAACTCTTTAAGGAGACAATAAAATACTTTATTTCTGGGAAATAACTCAAAATTTATATAATGATATTAACACTGCATAACAACCAAACATACCTTCAACAAAGATGGAAGCCTCAGATTTCAGGCCACTAGCGATGACCCAGTATTTGCCTTCGTCTTCTCCATCCACGTCACGAATTTCCAGTTTATGAACTGGACCTTCATCAATCATCTTGTATTTCTTGCCAGGGGTCAAAGCCTTGTTGTCACGGTACCATTTGACTGGGACATCGTCCTTGTTGAGTTCACACTCAAATGTGGCTTTGCCTGGAATCTCGCCGACATCGATGTCAGAGAGTTTGCGGATGAATTCAAGAGGAGATTCTGAAGAAAGAATAAAACAATAACTATATAAATCAAAGTACTGAAAGTACTCATGGAAACTGAATGACTTACCAGGTACACTTTTTGTTTCTCTATCAATTGATTGTATAAATAAACATAATGAATTATTGACAGGACCTCAAAAGGACTAGTGCTCATATTATTCCTTAAAAACCAATTCTGTATTCATCAATCATACATTTCGCTCAATGTTTATTTCTTCTTACCTTGTACTTCCAATTTTGCCTTTGTTTCAGTGTCACCAATCTTGGCAGTGTATTCACCAGAGTCTTCAGGTGTAGCTTTCTCAATATGCAGAGAATGTGTGGTATCAATGGATTTAGGTTTGATCCTCTCGCTTGCCTCAACTGGTGAGCCGTCCTTGGACCATTCAGCAGAGAGATCAGGTTGAGAAACTTCACATTCAAGAGTGACATCTTCACCCACTGAAGTTGTGGTGTCACCAAGTGGTACAGTGAAATCAACTTCTTCATCTGACGGAAGGAATAATAAGACTGGTCAAAATCATAGGAATATGTTCTACATGGATTTAACCTTTTTTGTACAATTTGGTTAAATATGGAACAGTCAAAATTTTCAAAATATAACAGATGCAATGATATTTACAGAAATGATAGTAAACATTTGCTCGGAAATATGGGTTGTCTTCAATTTTTCATGAGAAATAAACCAAATATTACCTTTGACAGTAAGTTTGGCTGTGCTTGATTTATCACCAACAGTGACAGTAAATTCAGCACTGTCTTCTGGCATGACCTTCTCTAAATGTAAAGAATGGCGAGTTTTGTCTTGTCTGATATCAAAGCCATCAGATACACTGATTGGCTTGTTGTCTTTGGTCCAGGTTGCTGTAGCATCAGGTTTGTTCACTTCACACTCGAGTGTGGCTGGAGATTTAGCAGTGACCTTAACGTCTTGCAGTGGAGCAACAAATTCAACTGGCAAGCCTGAAAATGATTTATTTTATTGATTCATTTAGGTAATCGCAAAATATAAGCGACCTGTATATTTCACTTCTGGCAAATTCAGATAAAATGATTAGAAAGAAATTGGCAAATTCAGCAATATATGGTATATTTTAATCTAATGAGAAAACATTAACAAGCACAACTTGATTCATTTCAGAAAAATCTTTCTACAGAAAAAAATCCAACTTAGTTATAAAGCTGATAACAATCACATTAAGCAGCGCAAATGACCATACACTAGAAGATTTACCTTTCACAGTGAGTGTAGCAGAAGACTTCACTTCATCAAAGGCTACAGTGTATTTGCCTTCATCATGTGGCTTGGCATCCTGGATGGTCAGTTTGTGAATCAAACCACGAGACTGGGTCTTGATTCTGTCATTTGGTTTAATTTCTTCATCATCCAAATACCAGACTGGTTTCTTACCAAGTTTGTTAACTTCACATGTAAGAGTAACCTCCTTCTTCTCATCAACTTCAGTGTCAGTAAGAGGCTTGGTGATTTTGACTGGTTCCTCTGCAAAATATTCCAACACTTTCACTTTAGAATGATTATACATGATAACAACATAAGTTTTCACTCTATGAGTGACTTGACTGACACAAACAAAACAATAGTAACAGATCTATGATGGTAAAATTGTAAAAAAATTTGTAGAAAAAAAATCTAACCATAAAGAAAATAATGATTTTACCTATTATATGTTTATAAATCTATCACAGTATCTACAATAAACATTGACATTTACAAGATTCATAAATGAGTAACACTCACCAGCAACAGTGAACGTACACTCTGTGGAAACATCACCACAAACACAGGAATATTTGCCAGTATCTTGGAGTGTGAGGTCTGTGAAGACTATCTGGTGGGTGTAAGCATCCATCTTGATTTTCAAGTTTCTTGTCTGCCTGATTGGTTTACCGTCCTTCAACCATTTCACAGATTTCTTTGGTTTGTTAAGTTCACAAGTAAGGGTGACTGTACCCTTGACATAACCTTTGGTGTCTTCAAGAGGTTTAGTGAACTCAACTGGTGATTCTGTGAAATATAGCAAAGAAAATTAAATAAAAGGGAGGTTATTCAATATTAAAACAAGACAGAGTTACAGTTCTTGTTCACTACCATTAGCTTTCATTAAGTTTAATCAAATTATAGTTTGGAATCTAAAAAAGAACTGATATGAAAGTTGAATTAAAAACATCAAAATTTCCAGCAAAAATGCACATTTTGTTAAAAGGAATTTCTGATTTTTTTCCTGAAATATTTGATAATGTTCACCTTGACTTAATTTTTCACAATGATGACCTTGACTTAATTTTTGATAATGTTGACCTTGATTTAATTTTTTGATAATGTTGACCTTGACTTAATTAACTCACCAGTGACCTTGATGGTACAGTCAGTGCTAACGTTTCCACTCACACATCTGTATTTACCAGCATCTTCTAGTGTGACATTGGCTATTACAAGTTGACGAGTATACTGATCCATAGTGATATCGATTCTATCACTTGGTTTAATCTCTTTTCCACTCTTCATCCATTTGACTGGAGCATTTACCTTGTTGACCTCACATTCCAAGGTCAAGGTCACAGTTTCTTCAACCGTCTGGTTAGAGAGTGGTTTAGTGAATTCCACTGGTATTTCTACAAGAAAAACAACACATTATATCATATTTCAATAGCTAACAAATCAACAACAGGTGCTGAAAATATATGAGAAAATATTTCAAATATAACATTCTGTAAATGTATCTTTCTTAATATACTATGAATGTATATTTTCACAAATAGTGTGATTTAAGATTTCTGTGTGCCAGTTTTTTTTGTATTCAACAATGTAATTTTAAGATAGTTGAAAACTGAGCACTAACCTTTGACCTTGATGGTACATTCAGTGCTGACATCTTCACATACACAGGAGTATTTGTCAGCATCTTCCAAAGTGACATCTGCTACAACAAGTTGGTGAGTGTATTGGTCAACTGAGAATTTAACTCTGTCGTCTGGTTTGATTTCTTCGCCATTCTTCAACCATTTGACTGGAGCGTCTGGTTTGGAGAATTCGCAGGTAAAGGTTACAGTGTCCTTCTCCTTGACTGTCTGGTCTTCCAAAGGTTTACTGAACACAGGTGCTTTTTCTGGAAATGATCAATATAAAAGATCAATTACCATCATACTAAACAATTGATACAGAGGTAAGCAGATATTGTTTGATCCTTAGAATAATAAAAGGAGACTCTGTTGTTTGGAAATTCTGCAATAACCCTTCAGGACTGTGATTATTTCATCACTTTCATCACATCATTTACAACAATCATTTTACCCTCAACAACTCTTCAGACCATATAAACCTAACCAACAAGCACACTAGGCTCCCACCATCTCTCCATAACATCCAACTTAGCTTAAATTTCATTAATAATGTCAATACAATTAATTCATCATTATTCTCTAAATCATAGCTCGGTTGAGACTATCAAATTCAGATCCTGGTATTTAGATTCACTGAACTCACCTTTGATTTCAATAACAGCATCAACAATATCTTCAGATTCCGGTACTGGAATTGAAGTTTGTAAGGTTACTTCTTCTTCCACATCCACTGTTGGTTCTTCAACAGCAAGAGTGAATTCAGCTTCTGGTTCAGGTTCTGCTTCTAGAAGTAAAAAAGCACAAAATATTAAGACAAGGACCTCAACTTTATGACCTTAATGTCAGAAATCACTGACCTAAGAAGAAACATAGTGTTCTTCTCTATTCAACCAATCACTGGGATTTAAGCCAACAAATTAGTATCCCACAAAGCAGGCAACAAAGGTATCTTATGATTGTGCCAATAATTCATGAAATAATTTATAAAAATGTGAATAAACAAACTTATAATATTTTTTGAGGTTACAGAAAAGTATTTCCAGATGTTTACTTAATTATCCCAAATCTATCATCAAACTCTAAATTGTAAAAAGATAACATAGGCATTGTCTGAAGAATTTTGGTAGCCAGAAAAACAAAAATCTAAGTTTTCAATATTGCAAAGAGACAATGTTTGATATATTCTATTACCTTTGACAGTGAGTTTAGCTGTGGTAGATTTATCATCAACAGTGACAGTAAATTCAGCACTGTCTTCAGGCATGACCTTCTCCAAATGTAAAGAATGGCGAGTTTTGTCTTGTCTGATATCAAAGCCATCAGATACACTGATTGGCTTGTTGTCTTTGGTCCAGGTTGCTGTAGCATCAGGTTTGTTCACTTCACACTCAAGTGTAACAGAATCTTCAGCAGTAACTTCAGTATCTTTAAGTGGAGCAACAAACTCAACTGGGAGTCCTAATCAAAGAGAATTGCAAAGGTTAATAATTATTGCAACCTATCATTTTAACCTTACCATTTGAAATCAGACAATAATCTGGAATAAATCTAACTTTAAGCAGAATCTTCCAAAATCATTAATTGTTTGGTTCACTTAAGTTTGAAAAGCATTTTGTTTGTATTTCATTTGAAAGATATTGTTTGAAAAAGAGGACTTACCTTTAACAGTGAGAGTGGCAGATGAAGTACTTTCATCAAAGGCTACAGTGTATTTGCCTTCATCAAGTGGCTTGGCATCCTGGATGGTCAGTTTGTGAATCAATCCACGAGACTGGGTCTTGATTCTGTCATTTGGTTTAATTTCTTCAACATCCAAATACCAGACTGGTTTCTTACCAAGTTTGTTAACTTCACATGTAAGAGTAACCTCCTTCTTCTCATCAACTTCAGTGTCAGTAAGAGGCTTGGTGATTTTGACTGGTTCCTCTGCAAAATATTCCAACACTTTCACTTTAGCATAATTATGCATAATAACAAGATAAGCAAACTCTATAAATTAATTGACTGACATACACAAAACACACAGGCAATAGTAACAGACCATTGATGGCAACATTATAATAAATTTTGTTGAAAAAAAAACAACAAAAAACAAATGTAATCCAAAATTACCTTGAATGAAAAAAATATCAAAGAAGATGATCCTACAAACTGATTCAAGAGCTTTGGATGTTTTGAATAAAATTTACAATAATTTTCTATCACAGGGATACTGTTGTCCTGAACAAAACAACACCTTATCTTATATATAACATAGGTGTAGTACATTATAAAATTTCAGATAACACATCCGACTTTCTTAGCAAGTGGAGCTAAAGGTAGACCTTGAAGGCTGGCAAAGAAAAAAAAGATTGAAGTTCTACCAATTGAATGTTTATAAATCTATCACAGTATCTATTATGAACATTGTCATTTTCAAGATTCTATAATTATGATACTAAGCTTATAAATGTACAACACTCACCAGTAACAGTGAATGTACACTCTGTGGAAACATCACCACAAACACAGGAATATTTGCCAGTATCTTGGAGTGTGAGGTCTGTAAAGACTATCTGGTGTGTGTAAGCATCCATCTTGATTTTCAAGTTTCTGGTCTGCCTGACTGGTTTTCCGTCCTTCAACCATTTCACAGATTTCTTTGGTTTGTTAAGTTCACAAGTAAGGGTGACTGTACCCTTGACATAACCTTTAGTGTCTTCAAGTGGTTTAGTGAACTCAACTGGTGATTCTGTGAAATATAGTAGAGATTAAATAAAAGGAAGGTGTCTCAAAATAAAATCAAGACAGAGTTATATTTTTTGTTCACTACACTCTTTACACAACCTTTAGAGTCTTTCTATAAATTAGTACAGTTAAGGAGGGAATCTAGAAAAGCATTGGAATAAAAGTTGAATTAAAAACATCAAGTTTCCAGCCAAACACAATGAATTAATTCCGTCAAAGAGAAAAGAAACTTTATATCTGTGTAGAATAGTCTTATTTCTAAGAAACATTTTCCACAAAATATTTGATAATGGTGACCTTGACCTAATTAACTTACCTGTGACCTTGATGGTACAGTCAGTGCTTACATTTCCACTCACACATCTGTATTTACCAGCATCTTCAAGTGTGACATTGGCTATGACAAGTTGACGAGTATACTGATCCATACTAATGTTAATTCTATCACTTGGTTTAATTTCTTTACCACTCTTCATCCATTTGACTGGAGCATTTACCTTGTTGACCTCACATTCCAAGGTCAAGGTCACAGTTTCTTCAACCGTCTGGTTAGAGAGTGGTTTAGTGAATTCCACTGGTATTTCTACAAGACAAACAACCAGAAAACAAATATTACTACAGGTGTTGAAAATATAATTAGAAACGTTTTCAAAAAGGCAGATACATGTATTTCGAATTTAGCATTTTGACAACACATATTTTTCAAATGACTATGAATGTATATTACCACAAATTAAAATAATGTGTGATTTTAAATTCATATTGGTGAGCATTTGTATTCAAGTATGTAATTTTAAGATAGTTAAGTAAGAAAAGGGATCACTGACCTTTGACCTTGATGGTACATTCAGTGCTGACATCTCCACATACACAGGAGTATTTGTCAGCATCTTCCAAAGTGACATCTGCTACAACAAGTTGGTGAGTGTATTGGTCAACTGAGAATTTAACTCTGTCGTCTGGTTTGATTTCTTCGCCATTCTTCAACCATTTGACTGGAGCGTCTGGTTTGGAGAATTCGCAGGTCAAGGTTACAGTGTCCTTCTCCTTGACTGTCTGGTCTTCCAAAGGTTTACTGAACACAGGTGCTTTTTCTGGAAATGACCAAAATGAAAAATCAACTACGATCATATCAAACAATGGATACAGAGGCAAGTAGATTTTTTTATCCTATCTGACTTTAGCTTAGAATACTAAAACTGATTTGGTGTACTCCACATTACTGTCATTATATCATCATTTTTATCTCATCAAAAATAACAATCATTATACCCTCAACAACTTGGCATCCCATACAAACATAACCAACCAGAATACTGGACTCCCACTGTCTATCCATAACACCCAACTTTGTTTAAATTTCATTAATAATGTCCATACCATGAAATTAACATTTCCTCTAAATGACAGATCAACTGAGACTATCATAATATTAAGATTCAAATATTTCAATTCCCTAAACGCACCTTTGATTTCAATAACAGCATCAACAATATCTTCAGGTTCGGGTACTGGAATTGAAGTTTGTAAGGTAATTTCTTCATCCACATCCACTGTTGGTTCTTCAACAGGTAGAGTGAATGCAGCCTCAGCTTCTGCTTGTACTGTTATTTCTTCTTCAACTTCAACTGTTGGCTCTTCAACAGCTAAAGTGAAAGCAGCATCTGCTTCAGGTTCAGCTTCCAATGTTATTTCATGTTCAACTTCAGTAGTTGGCTCTTCAACAGCAAGAGTGAATTCAGCTTCTGGTTCAGATTCAGCTTCGAATGTTATTTCTTCTTCAACTTCAACTGTTGGTTCTTCAACAGCAAGAGTAAATTCAGCTTCTGGTTCAGGTTCTGCTTCTAGAATTAGAAAAGCACAAAGCATTAAGACAATTACCTCAACTTTATGACCTTAATGTCAGAAATTATTGACCTAAAAAGAAACATAGTGCTCTTCTCTATTCAAACAATCACAGGGATTTAAGCCAGTAAACTATTTTCTTATAGACAACAAAAGTATCACATAAATGCGCCAAAAAGTCTACAGTATGAAATAAACAATAAACAAACATTTATTAATTTCGAGGTCAGAGAAGTGTTTTTGATGCTAACTTGTTTGGCTTTATATAAATGTATCACACTTTAAAATGAGATATGATAATATAAACTGTCTGAAGAATACTGGTAGCCAGAATAACAAAATTCTAAATTATCTGATATATTCTTTTACCTTTGACAGTGAGTTTAGCTGTGGTAGATTTATCATCAACAGTGACAGTAAATTCAGCACTGTCTTCAGGCATGACCTTCTCCAAATGTAAAGAATGGCGAGTTTTGTCTTGTCTGATATCAAAGCCATCAGATACACTGATTGGCTTGTTGTCTTTGGTCCAGGTTGCTGTAGCATCAGGTTTGTTCACTTCACACTCAAGTGTAACAGAATCTTCAGCAGTAACTTCAGTATCTTTAAGTGGTGCAACAAACTCAACTGGGAGTCCTAATCAAAGAGAATTGCAAAGGTTAATTGCAACCTATCATTTATTTTTAAACCTTACCATTTGAAATCAGACAATAATCTAGAATAAACATAATTTAGCAAAAGCTTCCAAAATCATTAATTGTTTGGTTCACTTAGTTTGAAAATCAGTTTGTTTGTATTTCATTTGAAAGATATTGTTTGAAAAGGGGGTCATACCTTTAACAGTGAGAGTGGCAGATGAGGTACTTTCATCAAAGGCTACTTTGTATTTGCCTTCATCGTGTGACTTGGCATCCTGGATGGTCAGTTTGTGAATCAATCCACGAGACTGGGTCTTGATTCTGTCATTTGGTTTAATTTCTTCATCATCCAAATACCAGACTGGTTTCTTACCAAGTTTGTTAACTTCACATGTAAGAGTTACCTCCTTCTTCTCATCAACTTCAGTGTCAGTAAGAGGCTTGGTGATTTTGACTGGTTCCTCTGCAAAATGATGAAATAGAATTGACTGATGATCTTCTGATATCCAATTATCTAGGAATTATTAAATAGAAAGATTTTAGCCCAATAAGGCATTAAAATAATTGTCCATTTCTGGTAGCTTGACCCACCATAATTTACCCAGCACCTCTAGACTTTTTATTAGCCCTGAGGAATGGTACATCCTTTTTTTACTTTTCCATAGATTTTCAAGAGCTAAAAAATCCACAGTCTACCTACCCTATTTCTTACGAGCATGTAACCAGAACAAACAATCTTACTAAGCCTAAGTGAAAATGATTTTTTTCTGACTATTTCTGAATCAAAGAGATCAGACATGAAATAGAAGAATAATGGTAATCTGGACACAACTGACCTGCAACAGTAAAGGTACATGCTGTGGAAACATCACCGCAAACACAGGAGTATTTGCCAGCATCAGGCATTGTGATATCTGTGAACACAAGCTGGTGTGTGTAAGCATCCATCTTGATTTTCAAGTTTCTGGTCTGTCTGACTGGTTTACCGTCCTTCAACCATTTTACAGATTTCTTTGGTTTGTTAAGTTCACAAGTAAGGGTGACTGTACCCTTGACATAACCTTTAGTGTCTTCAAGTGGTTTAGTGAACTCAACTGGGGATTCTGAGACAGAAATAGCAAAGAAAATTAAGCAAAAGGGAGGTAATTAAATACAAAACCAAGACAGAATTACAGTTCTTGTTCACTAAACTATCAACATAATCTTTAAAGCCTTCAAGAGGTTCAGTGAATTCAACTGGGATTCTGTGATAGAAGTAAAACTAATGGTTCAAGGCAAGGTAATTTAAATTGTAATGAAGGCAGAATTACTCAGAGACCAATCTAAAGTTTTATAACCTCGGACAATGTACTTATGCTACTCACCTGTGACCTTGATGGTACAGTCTGTGCTTACATTTCCACAAACGCATCTGTATTTACCAGCATCTTCTAGTGTGACATTGGCTATGACAAGTTGATGAGTATACTGATCCATTGTAATGTTAATTTTATCACTTGGCTTAATCTCTTTACCACTCTTCATCCATTTCACAGGAACGTTTGGTTTGTTGATCTCACATTCCAAGGTCAAGGTTACAGTTTCTTCAACCGTCTGGTCTGAGAGTGGTTTAGTAAATTCCACTGGTATTTCTGAATGAACAAAAGAATAGAAATGATACAAGTTGAATGAAACTCAAAATGATTTTTTTTCACTTTGCAAGTAAATAAATATGAATCTCAAAAATAAGACCTACTTTCTTCTAAGGCTCAACATCAAGCATTATTTAATAGGAGAAGGGAACCTCTAAAGAAGTTCAATATCAAAGCACTGAAGATTAATAAAAGCTTAAAACTGAGTTGAGAGAGGGAGTACTGACCTTGAACCTTGACGGTACATTCCGTGCTGACATCTCCACATACACAGGAGTATTTGTCAGCATCTTCCAAAGTGACATCTGCTACAACAAGTTGGTGAGTGTATTGGTCAACTGAGAATTTAACTCTGTCGTCTGGTTTGATTTCTTTGCCATTCTTCAACCATTTGACTGGAGCGTCTGGTTTGGTGAGCTCACAGGTCAAGGTCACAGAGTCTTTCTCCTTGACAGTTTGATCTTCCAATGGTTTACTGAACTCGGGTGCTTTTTCTGGAAATAAATAATGAGCTTTATATAATACTTTAAGGAATATCATAGAAGATCTAAAATTAACAATACATTAATCATAAATTATGTTGAGAGAATGATGAGCAAACTTTAAGCATTGTGTGAAAACTCAATATTTTTTAATAATTATGGTTTTCATTTAAATCAATTCATATAAAACAGTATGGTAACATATCAACATTTGAGGAAACTCTCAAAAAATTCATCAAATACTTTAACATTTGAGCTTATGAAATTATACTTTTATGTGATTATTTGATCGATACAAGAAACATCAAACTTACCTTTGATCTTGAGTATCGCTTTGGACTCTGTTTTGTCTGGCAAGCAGCAGGTATATTCACCCTCGTCTTCAGGGATTGCATCAAGAATGTGAAGAACTTGTCTGTATCTTTCACACAGAATGTGAATTCTCTCACTTGGTTTCAGCGGTTCTTGGTTCTTCATCCAGCTAACTGGAACATCTGGACGACTCAATTCGACATACATCTCAATATCATCGCCCTCTTGACCGGACATGTCGGATAACCGTTGAGTAAACTCAGCAGCAGGTTCTAAAATTGAAAAATTTAAGAAATTTCAGTAATTTAAGATAATATTTATATAAAAAAACACAATATTATATGAAAGGTGGATTTTCTGATAAGCAAAGAAAACAAAAAAAACAAATCGCAGACTTTTTAAAAGGCAAAAACTAATTAAAGAGTTGAATTTAAGTCAGGCAAACCTTTGCCTTCAAATTAAAAGAGTAGATTTGATAGATAAATCAAGTCATTTCAATGTCTGGCAAGCATAATTCTACAATATCTCTATTTAACTCTTATCAATTACAAACGCAACATCCAAATATCTCTATATAATTCTCAACACTAAAGAGTAACCATTGATACATTTAAAGCAAGATTCTGAGCCTGATGATGCAACTAACCAATATTATATTTGCACATACCTTCTACATATAACATGGTTGTAGAGTCGACGTTGCCGATCATACAAGTGTACTCAGCCTCATTGTCAAGTGATGTTTGTTTGATAAGCAATTTATGTACATTGCCTTCAACAGTTATCTCAACACCATCTCCTGGAGTGAGTTGTTCACCGTCTTTAAGCCACATTGCAATCTTATTTGGTTTGTTAACTTCACAAGTCATGGTGACGGTGTCACCTTCCATGCATTCGATTGTTTCTTGTAGTGGCATAGTGAACTCCAATGGAATTTCTGAAACACAACAATAACAACAATACATTGATAGTCTATGACAAATAAATTTCTGAGTAGTTTAAAAAGGACTTGCCAATGAATATGAACCAAGATTAAATATTGACCCTGAATGTAGAACTGTGAAGAGTGTAGTCAAACACTATGAATAAAGGCCATTCTTTCATCGATTATTTGGAACAAAATGACCTCTATTTGAATAAAGGCTGCCTGTCAATAAAGGTCACATTATGTCTTATGTCAAAGGGTGGCCTTTGTTCACAGGTTTGACAATTCTTGAATAACAAGATACTTTTCCTACCTTCCACAAAGAGAGGAGCAGAACTCTTTTTGTCTTTGAGTTCAATGGTGTATTCTGCACGATCTTCCAATTGAGCATCTTTGACAAGCAGGGTATGTACACGGCCATCTTTTTTCATGAAGTATTTGTCGGATGGAACAAGTTTCTCAGCATCCTTGAACCAGCGAGCTGGAACTTCCTCATCTGTGACTTCACAGGAGAAGCTGACATCTTGTCCTTCTTGGCATGTGGCCTCATTGAGGGGAATGATAAATTGAGTTGGGGGCTCTGTAAGGGGAAAATATTAAAATTTAAAACATAATTCTTTACACAGGCTCTTAGTAAACCAAACTGCAAAATAAGGGATATTCACATTTACAAAGAACGTTAACAAAATGCTTTAGTAGATTTGAATTCACATTTTTTTAGACATTTTGCAAGCACATCCAACCATAGACAAAATATCATGCAGAAAAATGCTATGTCACACCAAACAACATTACTACATGCAGCTCATAGTTAAGTTGGTAGGTAATTTTACAGAAATATAATTTTTACAGTACTATCATTCTATTACTTGGAAATATTTAAGAAAAAACTTTGAATTGTAATCAGAAATAACAGAAATACATGCATGTAGAAAATTTCCATGTCCTTATCTAAATGCAAACCAAATGTGACTAATTTCTAAAAACGAATGTTTCCATTTAAATCTAAAATGGCTTAGTGATGGAAAAAAATGTTTACAGACAGTGAATCAAGCTTTTAATTTAAATATGAAACTTTCTAAGCATGCAAGTATTTCCAACAATGACAAACCTATTGATGGCGGAGACCATAGAATTTGCCTAATGCTTCGAATAGACACAGCGTAGTCTCCAAAATCAGTCCTGCACAGGTTGTGTACAGTTAGCATATGCTCCAGACCAGACTGCCTCAGCTCGTACTTACGACTAGGACGCAACTCTTGGCGGTCCTTGTACCATTCGACCACAACAGACGATTTTGAGGTGACACAAATGAATGTCGCCATGTGGTCAAAAATACCATTACGTTCTTCATGATGACGTTTTAGTTTCAGTGAGATGTTAATAGGAAGTTCTGGAAGCAGAGGTTGTCATTGAAACTAAGGAAGTGATGTCATCACTTTTGGAGCATGCTCAGTGAGGGAATCTAGTATCATTTCACACACACATTTATTAAATTTCATCTTCATGCCAGTGCAAAGTGTTAATTCAACACGTAATTTGTAATTTTCGTAGTAAATGTAACTTAAAATCAATGCACCCCCAGTAGATTGAACTTACAGTGTGAGTGTCCAGTTACATACAGCATGCAAGTAAGCGTGTATAATGATGATGTTTCATTAAGCTCCGTGTTAAAGTGAACATTATATAAAATAGCACATGAAAGCTTGGCTTTTATGTTGCTTAAATGCAATAAGCGATAAATAAAATCTCAACTGAGTAAAATTTATTTTTTTATTTTTCAATATACATGTGTATATCACAGTAATATTTGAGTGCAACTATTGAACGATCAGCTTAAATAGTCTACAGCTGGTACGTATACAAAAAAAATGTTCTAATATTCTTGTTATTACAAAATATCTACATTACATTAAATAGGCTCAAAATGCTGAGCAATCAGCAGTAATTGTTCGTTTATAAACAATGTATGTACATGTATAAGCATTGAATGTTAGTAAATAATATATGTATATCTTTTATCTACATCTATATACAATATAGCATCATGCATTTCATGCAATTCAATTACAATTTAATTACATAACAATTTGTTCAGTTGTCATGGTGATGCATTTTAAAAAAATCAAATGGAAGGAAAGATGGAGTTGGTGTTAAATGTGAATCACTCATTTGGGAAGAAAAATGTGTAGTTATGGATATGAGTCATGATGTGTAAGGAATAAAAAAAATATTGTAAGAAAAATGAGACAGAAGTCATATTCAGCTATCAGCTGAAAAAAATTACCCCACCCACTTTGGTTTTGAACACATTCATCAAGGAAAATAGAATGTTCTTGATAAAACATAAATCAATATGTGTAACTTACTTAGGCAAAAAAAATGGGGATAATTTTGGGAAAACATACACTACAGACCTTCTAAAAATAGCATCGCGGAGGAAGATTTTTCCGAAATATCTACTTTTATTGTGTAGACAGCTTCATCACAAAGATCTAAGTCATGAATTGTAAGTTTATGTAATGTTCCCAAAACAGTTATATTGTATTTTGAGTTTTCGTTTATTTCAACGCCATCTCGATACCATGTGACTGATGTATCTACATGAGAGAGATGACACGTAAATGTGACAAACTGGTTGCGGTAAATTTCTGACTGGCGTAGCGGTGACACAATCTGGACTGGTACCATGCACATAATATGTCCTGGAAAGGAAGCAGACGAACATGCAAATATGAGGAGAAAAACATAAAACCAGTCCAAACTTTGAGAACCTGTACAGATGAAAAGCAGTCTGCAATAGTTAAACTAAAAAAATAATTTGAAAACACTGATTGATCAAAGTACGCCTTTCAACATACAACTTTCCCTGTTTACATAATGTTATATTTTAACGAAAGCATGCATTAACCTATAAAATGATTAATCATCAGCAAGATATTCTGCTTTATAGAATTAGAATTTTTTGTAATTAAAGCATTATTTCTGCCAATTAATTACCAGCAGACTGACACGAATGTTGCAAAACTTTATTTTGATTTTTAACAACAGACTTTACTAGTAAATAAATCAATCTGTTAACATGAACTTTTTTCAGTGTGATACTGTGTTCTTGCTTATATGTGAGAAAGCAAATGTTTATACACTGTCAGAAATTGACTGATTTTCTGTAGCTATTGAAAATTCTATTGAATATTTTGATGATATATACACTTGTATTAAATTAACTTATAAAGATGGCTCTTCTTCATTACTGTACATTATTTGTTTAAGTACAGTTAAACCTGATTAAGTAGCCACCTCCAAATAAAGGCCACCCTGTGAATAAAAGTACCTCTTTAAAATAATGTCATTGACTATTTAGACCAAAACAAACTCCAAATAAAGCCCACCTGTCAATTAAGGTCATATTCTGTATTTCCCAAGGGTGGCCTTTGTTCACAGGTTTGACTGCATTATCTCTTTTCATGCATAATTCTCTGTGTACACCAATCATACATAAGATGCACACACACAATATGGGACATAATTCCTACATGCATACATACATACAAGCGAATCAGATTACAGCTCTTGTTTCAAACAATATGAGAAAAAAAAATTTTTCAAAAATAAAACTCATTTCCAATTCAATAACATCTTTTATGACCTTTTTGTTAGGTAAGACACCAAACATACATTTCTCCCAAATACTATCTTTGGTGCAAGATTATAAAACATTGAGACCAGAGTTAGAATGCAGTGCAGCCATTGGTCAATTATGCAGGAAATCAGCCAATGAGACATGAGATAACATCTTAAGACAGAATATATGACTACATTGTTAATACCAAAAATATTGTTTGAAACAAAGTCATCATTTTTCCGACTCATTAATATTTAATAACTTCTGATGTATTGATTGTCATAAACATACAAGAATAATATAAAAATGAATAGTGATATATGATGTGAATAATATAATTAACTTTGCTTCAGTGACAATATTTAAAAGTAAAAATCAATGTGATAGTAATATTGATTCAAAGTTATTCTTTTTGTTATTCTTTTTTTTGACAATATTAGGTCACAGAAGCAAAATTATGCGATATATGGATCTTAATAGTCTAACAAGCACGAAATGAGAATGATAAAAAGATGATTGATAGATTTATTGATTGATCGATTTTAATCAATCAAAACATTAATGATCTAGAAGGCTAACAATTAAATTACTAAGAAAGGCAATCTGCATTATAATGACAGAATGACAGAAAATTTCCACAAAGTTTAAGTATTACATTTTATATGTTTCGAATGTTTAGAAGGAAAAAGTCATATCTCAGTATGTGCATTGTTAGACTATACCCAGCACACTGTTTGCAATGTTGCCCTGGTTACCGGTACAAATCTAAATGTTATTATCTAAGTGTAATCCAACTACTGTACGAATCCTCTCCAATGTTTTGCAACTATATTTCTTATTACCACACCCACCCCACATATTAAGGAATACATCCAAATTTAATGAATCTATGGTATCACACCCCAAATCTAATCAAATTAACCTCATAATACGAAACTTCCAGCCTCACTATTTAGGTATTCAGGGAAGTAATGATTTATGAGCATGTCCATATGTAACAGTTACCAACCTTCAATGATGAACTTATCAGTCTCAAGGTCATTGGATTGCAATGTCAAGGTCAGGGATTAAAAATCCACAGTCCAAATCTATATTTGAAGTGACTGATTTAGCAATGAGAATATCAAATCAAAGAATGTGTCAGAACAGGAAATAATGATTTTTCTTAAGAAATTAAAATCATTTAAAGTAAGGTTCAAGGTCACTTATTGTTAAGGTCAGGTGAAGGTCAGAGTGTAAGAAAACATCATAAAAGGTTGGTAGCTATGGCAACAGCAGATATAGTGAATTCAAAACAATAAAAAAATATATAAACATTAATCAAATAAAGATTCACATGCCATCATCATACATTTAGTTTGAATAGTAAATATTTTTATTTGACATATCATATAAAATTCATACATAACCAAAACATAATGAACGTATAAAACAGTCACCTGGTTACAATTTTGTACGTAACTCAAATAAACCATCTTTAAGGACCATAAACATGATATATAAAATGATATGGTAAAAATGTGAACCAGTATAAATGACAGAAAACGACTTACCATCCAGATGTAATTGTGCCGAGCTGCTCTGGTCGCCAACAACAACCGAGTATTCCGCTACGTCACTTTTGTCAGTGTCCATAATAATAAGTGTATGAGTAGTGCCGTCATCCTGGAATTGATGTTTATCACTTGGCGTGATTTCTTTGGCATTTTTCATCCAGGTGACTGTTACGTCAGGCTTGTTCACCTCGCATGTGAAGTATGTGGCTTTATGTTCTTCAACATGTTGTTCTTTGAGATCAGCAACAAATTCAACAGGAACTTCTGAAAAATGAAACAAAAGAATATGTAAAAATTTCACAAAATTTCTAACACTTAGGCCATCAATTACAAAATTTTGGGATGCTGTTACCCAGTTAGGCATTTTTTTAAACATTAAATTGAAAATAAAAAGTTGCAAACAAACAATTTTTAAGAATGGCCTTATTTTTTTAAGAACCAAGTAAAATAAAAATCATTTGAGTATATCATGAGTTCATAGTACAATGGCTGTTTCATTCTGACAGCGGATGAGTAAATCAAGAAACAAAACTTCTGGCCTAAAGAGCCAAGTAATTTCTAAACACCAATATTGACTCCACTTCACAGTTTTGTGAAAGAGATTGTTTCATGTCATCTAACAAATTTTATGATTTTTTTTTTGGTTTAAACAGCAAATTGTTTTACCTTCAACCTTGAGGGTGGCTTTCTGTAATTTGCCTTCAACTCTGGCAACAACCTCACCAGAGTCGGGCAACACAGCATCCTTGATGATAAGCCTATGTTGACGACCCTCAGTGTAGATCTCAAATCTTTCATCTTCTTCAATTTCTTTGTTGTCAATGAACCATTTCACTGTAACACCTTCCTTGTTCACTTCTGTAGCGAATTCGGCTGTTTCACGTTCTTTAATGGTGACATCAGATAATGGTTTCACAAAGTCTGGTGAAAGTTCTTGTACAAATAGATTTGCTGTAGATTTCTTATCTCCGACTAGAACGGTTATTTGACCTTCATCGGTCACGTCGACATCCTTGAGAAGAAGTTTGTGTACTTTACCATCATCAACCATTTCCATTTTCTTGTTTGGTCGAATTTCAACATCGTCCAAAAACCAGCGCACTTTATCGACAGGAAGAGACAATTCGCACACAAATTCAACATTAGATTTTTCCTTGACTGATTGGTCAGTCAAAGGTACAAGGAAATTGGCAGATACTTCTGAAAATTCAAAACAGCAAGATTAAATCCATAATGCCATAAACCTGAAGGACTATATAAACTAGAAAGGAACAATAAGAAATACAAATGATGCAACAACATAATTATATTGGTTGAAAAAATTCCATGAACACAATAATATATATTAACCAATGCAGGAATAACAACAATAATATTTTGTTCAACTTTCAGAAAACAGATCTTTTATTGCAATAATCATTTAAAAGATAAGGCAGTTAATATTTTTCCTCACACTAACCTTCAACAACAAGTTTCGCTGATGTTGACTGATCGCCGAAGGTGGCTGATACTTCACAATTGTCGGTCGGTGATAGGTCAGATATGGTGAGGGTGTGCGTAACACCGTCGGACGTAATTTTGTATTTGTCTGAGTCAGGTAGAGGCTTGTTGTCAATCATCCAGACGACCTCCGTCTCATCGTCATTGGTTTGACAAGTGAACACGGCTTCTGTGTTCTCCACAGCAGAGGTATCACCAAGTTCCATTGTGAATTCTTTGGTCATTGCTGTAATGTGATTAACGTAAGGTAACAAATATTAACTAAGACATTAGCAAATAGTGTGAGGCATTTGTTACAAATACTAAAATGTAGAACAGACACACTAATTTATAGAGCAAACTACTAAATCAGGCAATTTTTGTGCCACATATTAAACTGTTATTATTAAAACAATTTTTACACAATGTAAACTTATAATGTATACAATATTATCATCATTTCAGTAAACAGCTTTACCTTTTTCTTAATAAATGTAAAGTTATAGTCAGGATCTGCAGAAATACTAGCAAATCAAGAGCATGATAGCTTGCCATGCTTACAGTTTTGTAATGGTACATTATTAAAAGGACATTATCAATACAGTACAACCTCTCCAGAGCGGCCCTCTGTAGAGCAACAACCTCTCTATAACAACACCTTCAAAATATTCCTAAGCTGATATTTACTATAAATTTAACCTCTGTAGAACAACAACCTCTCTATAAAAACATCTTCAAAATATCCCTAAGCTGATATTTACTATAAATTTAACCTCTGTAGAGCAACAACCTCTAAACAACGGCCAATATTTGCAGCTCCCACAGGGTGTTGAGGTTGTACTGTAATACAATTCACTTCCAAATATTTTCACCATTTAATGAATATTTAAGAGTTTTAGATATTTTAAACATAATACTTTTCTAAAAGTATTAATAATCATAGCATACTACTTACGTTCTACGGTAAGATTGGCTGTGGTTGTGTATTTGGAGTAAGTACAAGATATCTCCCCTTCATCACGAGGACGACATTTTGACACGGTGAACACATGTTTCTTGCCTTCAGACGTGAAGCCATATTTAGGAGTTGCCTCTTCGATTGGTTGACCCTTGACGGACCAGACAACATTGACATCAGGAACGGAGAATTCACACTCAAAGTCAGCAGATTCGGTTTCAGGAATTGTGACATCTTGAAGTGGTTTGGTCCATTCCCACTGTAAATTAAAGTAAAATTCCTTTCATAGTTTTAAGATGGATAATAATTGAAAGTGCTATCACTTCTACTAAAGCTAAACAGATCATAAGCATTAAATTTGTCAGATTATAAAAAGTTTAAGAATATGTTTTGTCTCCAGTCAAAGTCGGTCAAACTGTGAGGAACATTATTCTGAATCTGAATAAAAATATCAAACAAACATACCTGGACTTTAGGAATGACAAGTTCAGCTGTATCCAGCTCAACTTCAGTGAGTTCCTTTTGGTCCCTTTTGTAGGAAACCTTAGTGACTTCCTCTTCAGGAGCCTGTTCCTTTTCTTTCTTTTTAGGGGTTGCTGAGTCAAGGTCAATCTTTTCCCGTTCTACTGGTTCAATATCAATAGGGGTCTTCTTGGATTCCAACTAAAACAATTAAAATGATCCATTCAAAATAGTCTGACAGAGAAAACAATGAAATTAAGGATAAGAGGTTTTCAAAGCATGGCAGCAACCTCTTAAGTCAAAAGTTATTTTTCAACAGTTACTGTGATCAACATATACAGTCAAACCATTAAACATAGGCCACCCATGGGAAAGACATAATGTTGCCTTTATTGACATGACTATAACCTTTAGTCAGGGGTCATTTTGTTCTAAATAATCAATGAAGACTTTCAAAAGAATGGCCTTCATCCACATGGTGACCTTTATTCACTTTATAAATGTTTGACTGTACAAGTAAGGAATAGTGATTCATTTCTTGAAATAGTGAATGATTCAATACCTCAGACATTCTACGTTTCTGTAATATTTGGTATGCGACTGGTTCATCTTCAAGCGTTTTAACAAGCTCCTTCTTCTCAGTTTCTGGAGATTTTTCGGTTTGTTCAACATGTTTCAAATTAGGCAACCAGTCTGCATCTAATTCTTCATCTTCGGGATTGTATTCTCTGAAAAACAAAGAAGAAAAGATATAAAATATTTCAGTATTTGATACTCAGAACTAAACCTCATTGGGTTACAATGACAAGGAGACCCCTAAACCATCGACCTCATCTACCATCATGTTGACCCAAAATTGTTAAGGCTTGGTATTCATTTTAAACTCATCTAAGTATGACCAGTATTTTAAGATCAAAAGATTGCTCACAGTAAAGTCAATGTAAAGTTAGATATTTCATTACCTGAGCTTATTGCAGCTTGAATATCTGCCTAATTAAACAAATTTATGAAAAAGAGAATTCCAATTGTAAATTTTTAAACACTGGCCTATAGGTCTAATCAATGCCACAAGTTTTATATCATGTTATCATGTTTACTGATAGTTAAAATATTGTCAACTTGTCAAGCAAAATGTATGACTCTTGTTTACATTACTTGGACAGTTAAAAATATCTATTGACAAGGATGAGCTTACCTGTGTTTAAGAGAAGCCTTCCAGTCCTCAGCTTCTTCAGGATTGGCTGTAACAATGAGTGTGACAGGCACCTGTTCTGTACCATGCTCGTTAGACGCACTAACGGTGTAAGTTCCGGCATCCTTCTTCTTAATTTTCGTTATTTCCAGAACATTCTCCAAAGTGTTTTCATCTTTGAATATATTGTAACGATCACTTGGTTTCAGTTTTGCCCACTTGCCCTTGGACCATTCTACAGTAGGAGATGGTTCACCCTTGATGAGACATCTAAATATGGCTGTGTCATCTGAAACAAATTCACATACCATTCATTATACAAAATGTTTGTTATTCCACATAATGAATACAGTAGAGCATGGTACAATGTACATGTAGTCATGCCGATGGAAGAAAATTACACAAATAAGATTATGCCAGATTCATGAAACATAAAGAAGGCAGCTTTTAGCTGAAACAGCAATAATTTCATCTCAAAGCATTGCCATCTCTTGATAACTGTAACATTATATTAGTTTAGTTTAAACCTATTTATCTTACATCGATTGTAGAGCAAGTTCTTACAACTTATATGAACTACTCTCAATGACTGCTTCCTGGGTTCTGACCAGTACTTGCGCCGAAAGAAGGGATTGTGAAGGTTCCGGTCAGATTCCGCCACTGACGGGATTCGAACCCGCAACCTCAGAGTTAGGAGTATGACGCTCTATTCCTACACCACTGTACCTTCATTATATTGAACATATAATTACAAACAAGAAACATATTTGAGGGGGAAAGGGTCATTTAGAACATAGTGGACTCACCTTCAAGGATGGTACATTTAATTGGAGCCCTTTCAAAGGTTGGAGCTTGACCTCTGACCTCTAGTTTGGCTGCAATAAGGTCATCTCCACCAACATTGGAGGCAACAGCACGGATTTCTCCCTGCATGTCTGGTGTAGCATCCTTAATGGTCAGTGTGCAGGTTCCATCCTTGCTCTTCTCCATAATGACACTCTCACTTGGTTCAAGTTCTTTCTCATTCAAGAACCTGAAGGTCAAATATCAAGGTCATTAAAGTCAAGGTCATTAAAATCAAGGTCATAGAAAATAACCATATAATTGCTAAGTATATGAAATTATGAATTTTTTTTCCATTAGTGTGACAAGTTGAAAGCAACAATTTACCTAAGAATAAATATAATATTATAATTCTCTTAGAAATAATAATGTTTGCTATTTTAAATAGGCTCAGTTTGCTGGGTGTAAATACAAGCAACAAGTAGAGAGAATGATATAGGTTGTAATAATATAATGACAATAACAATATGATATTCTTCAAAAAAGATGTCAAATGCATAAGATTAATAAAACTTTTCGTGTAAAGATATTCAAGTTAAGAATTTTGATAGATTCTATGGAATGGTTTATGTATCATAACTTACCATTTGACTTCAGGCAATGGGAATCCTTCAACCTTACAGTCGAACTTGGCGACACCATTTTCTGGTGCCAGGATGTCGGACATACGACGTGGGAAGCTTGGTCTTCTAGCAGCTGTAATAAAAATATTAGACAACCAAATCAGAAATATTCCTTGTTGTTTAGTAATAAGTCAACCATTAGCCAGCACAACCAAACTGTAATAATCAGATCCATGGAAAATGTCCCTTGCCCATTCTACAAAGCTTAGTGCGGGCACATGACTCACCAATCATAAATATCATCGACTCCATAAAAACTGAAAGTGCTTTCTTTATAATACATTGAATATAATTCAAAAGAAATAGAATCAATAATTTCATACATTTTTGAAGATGTATAAGATAAACACTAAGAGTAGGCTAAAAAATGTTTCAACTTTAGCTTCAGTCTTTCTAATATCACTATGGAAACGAATCATGACAGGCCTGTCAAAAAAAGAAAATAATGTGAAAAATGGTTATTTTAGAAAAAAAAATACAAAAAATTCTATTAAATTAGAATCAATTTTGATAGATGATGAAAGATATGTTTGGAGAGTAATGTATGCAATAAATGATCGCTATAGCAACAGCTCATGGTCGCAGACAACATTGTTAAATAATTTTGACACATAAGCAATGTTTTTAATACAAATAAATTACTAATTATCAGTGTTATTTAAACTAAACTGAATTCTATAATTACAGTATTATTTGTTAAGATTTACACATATCACTTAGTATAGTACAGATTAGATGATATTTATTTTTTTACTGATCTAAAAGCATTTAGTTTTCTTTTAAATTCTTGTTAAACAGCAATATTTATTTACTTCATTAAAAGCATTAATTAATCTAAAGTCATTCATTTATTTTATTGCTAAGTTATAATTATTAAGCATTAAAAATTCAATAAGACAAAATGGCACAGCACATTATTGACAAGAGCTTTTCTCAAAGAGGTATCAAATTCTGTGTATTTTTATCTTAACTCCGCCTCCCATTTATTCTATGCATTATTTTTTTCAGAGAAATGAATTTTGATGATTTCTAGGGAAAATTATTTGAAGAAAAAATCTCAACAAAATTTTTATTTTGACCATTTAATTGAAGCATTTGATTCTGAAAAAGATATAATACCTCTTTGAAATCTCTGACCACCCGTTCAGAAATTAAGTTTTATCGTGTTAAATAATCCATGTATCATAAACACACTAAGGTAAGTAATTATAAAATCAATTAAAATCAAAAAATATTTTTATTCTATTATGCACAAAAATTTAGACTACATAATTATTAATGTTTCCTCATGCTATCCCAAAAGTTGTCTAAATCTCTAGTAATGGTACAGAAATTCTCAACAGGCAAACAAATTATGCTAAATTATATAATTACTAATGAACAAACTATAAGTGAGCTAACTTGCCTTATGTGTAAAACAGGTATCCAAAAAATATTTTCAAAAAAATAAAAATTATCTTTCAATATGTGACTCAGATATATCTCAGACTCACATAAAATCTACACTCATTAAGAACAATATAAGCAGACCAAATGCTTTGGACTGGCATTAGAGTCAGGCAAAATTTAAAGTTTTATTGGTCAATTAAAAAATGGGATACTTGACCACAGACAAAGATGTGATCTGTACATTAAGCTGAACAATGGCTGGGTTTCACATGCACTATTTTTGTACCTAGCATCTGCATGATAAATTTAAGGTTATAAAATTCAAACCATTCCTTTTCTTTCAAATAAAAGTACAAGAATTGCTAGAACAAACTGTGCGGCGCAATCCACCAATTTCTTTATTTTACACTAAGAAGCAGGCTGCAATGCTTACGCATTCCGCAGTTTTAAAAAAGAAACAAAATGTAAATAAAATAAAAATGTGATCGCAGGCAGGTTATTATTAAGGTGAAAATGAAAAAATAATCCATAAATTGCAGCCTCCATTGTGGAATGAGTGTTAATCAATATTTGTGGCACATATCATTGACCATCTTTACCTAACAGAGGCTGCAATTTGTTTGCTTGCATGAAAACATGCTCTCAAAAGATATTATTGTGTACATTGTACAACAGAACAAAATAGTTCCATTTCTTTTACCCACAGACTAAGTGGAAACATAATTCCGTACTTGCAAGACTTATCAAGATAAACCAGCGCTATGAACATGAATTTCATCGCAAAAGAATCCCTGATGTCAACTCAGGTTGCTTGAAACAATTGAAGTGGTACCAAAGGTCCATTAATATGCATAAAAACAATTTTGTAACCATTCTTAACAGTTACATATAAAAATATCTTTTTTATGGAGGTTGGTGGAGGCAGACCAATATAGCTGATAAAAGTATGGAACTATTTTGTGATGTCAAATGCAGAATAACACAAGTATCTTTACACAGAGTGTATAATTATAGTAACAAGAACTTCTTCTAGTTTGAACTTTGTCCTGACATTCTTACCATCCTCAATAATTTCTACTTCGAGTTCCTCTGGCTCAGACACCTGATCACCAGTTTGTATTAATTCTTGAGAAAGTAGTTCCTTGGGTGAAACCTGTTCACCACTGTCTACTTCCTCAGGTGAAAGTAGTTCCAAGTCAGTTTCTTCACATGCTTTAAAATTAATAAGCATATGACTATGGGTTGATGGTGAAAGCATGACAAATAGTTCCATGTATAATGTGAAACGTAAAACTAACATTTTTAGTGACATCTGCAGCACTGAACACCAAACATAAACAACAGCAAACAATGACAAAAACAGGAAACAAACAACAAGCAACAAGAAACAATAAATGAATATAATATAGAACAATGAGTCCACAAAAGGTGAAGGCGAAGCATCTATATGGTCAAAGTGTCAGAATCATACATTGAATGAAGTGAACAAAAGATGATATATAAAAGCACATGAAATAAGGTGTCAGAATCACACAATAATGCATGGTGAAGAACTATACCAAATATACATGGGTATAAAACAATGTTTAGGGGAAATATCAAACAAGTCATAATTCAGTTAAGTGTAAAGCATTAAATTTTGTAAGCAAGAATATAAGTTATGCATTTTATGTAAAGAATGATACTGGTACAACAATGATGGTTAAAGCAGAAGGCTAAGTATTGGGAGGATCAAAAAGGTTAAAATTTAAGGTATGTTGTTTGTAGAAATATATGGAATTAGAATGTAATTTTATGGAGGGTGAATGATAATTCAAATACATACATGCGACTTTGAGACGAGCACTGCAGGCAGTTTGACCAGCCGGGTTATGGGCCCTAACACCATAGAGGGCAGCATCTGATGGTTTGACATTTTCCAAGGTCATTGTGTGAATCTTGTCAGTAGCTTCAATAATCACATTATCCCCAGGCTGGACCTCGTCTTTACCCTTTGTCCTGTGTACAGAAGTATTCCATTAATCAATATGTCTATAATACCTTATATTCTTCAACAAAATTAGTACAATAATCCCACTCTGTATCCTTAAAAAATATTTTTTTATAAAATCTACAAACTAAATATTTCCCCAATTTGAGTTTGCCCTTAAATTGGTACACATGGCACAAATCATGATTTGTGAAGAATGTCAAATACTTCTGTCAATTCATATATTTGAATTAAAGTTAAGATTTGATCATTTGATCCATATTGGGCATGTCCGACACTAAAACTACAGTGACTAAAGTATCAATGATTCAAGGGAGGTAATAAAAATATAACATTCCTAAGAGTAGACATAATGTAAATTAACATACCATGTGACATGTGGTTTGGGTTTGCCGGTGACTTCACATTCAAATGTTACAGTTGACTTCTCAATGGTGTCGATGTTTTCAAGTTTACGGATAAATTTAGGAATTTCTTTCTTCTCTGTAATTATAAATATAACAACATCATCCACCAGAAATTATTTCTTAAAGATGATCACAGCAGCATCAAAATAACAAGAATTTTGAAATACCATTGAATCTTCATTTTGAAGGTAAAAAAAAGTTATATCCTTCCTAACAAGTGTGAAATTTTATCAAAAAGAACAAAATGTAATCTTCTTAAGATGAATTGACATGATTATAGAAAAATATTTTTTCGAACCTTCAACAGTTAGGGTTGCCATGGTTTCAACATCTCCAGCCTTGTTGGAGGCAACGGCCTTGACCTTGCCAGCATAGTCAACTTCAGTACTATCAATACTTAGACTGTGAGAAACATCATTAGCAAAACCTTTACGTGTGTCAGTGTGGAATTTAAGACCTGGTTCGATGGGTTGATCGTTGATGAACCTGTAAATAAGAAAATAAATTTATTCATTCAAAATATCTAGAAAGATGCGTCTTCAGCGATGATTTTCCTTCATAAACTCTAACCAATGAATGTGCAACCAATATCATATTTTAATTTTCAATGCTTTAAAATTTACATAGCTCAATAATGATGGGTCATTTTGTAGAAGAGCAACAAGCTGACTGGAGGTCATCCCTCAAAGATTATAGATAAGTAATCAATTCATTTTCAAGAACAACCAAATATTATACTAATATGCTTTATTATCTAATGATCAAGGAGCCCAAATAAATAAAATTCTCAGTAGTATAACCATGGCGTCACTCACCATTTGACTTCTGGTTTTGGAATGCCTTTGACAGAACATTCAAACTTGACTGGTCTACCTTCTCTGCAATCTCTGTCTGACAGAGGTTTGGTAAGTTCTGGTGCTTCCATTTTGCCTAAAATATAAATATTCTCATTACTTAATGTATCAAAACTTTCTACAATCTGATATTATACTGTTCAGAAAAAAGAGTAAGATTAACAATTACAAATGGTTATCTGCTAAAACCTTTATCTGAATCTAGGTTGGTATTTCAAATGTAGTCATACAATGCTGATTCAACAAAAGACATATCAATAGAGTCCAATCATTCTTCTTAATATTTTCTTCACCATTACTGTCAGTTATCATTATTGTCAGTTACAAAAACATCAACATAATCAAGAGCTTTATCAAAATCACCATAAAACTGGAAATTACAAAAAGTACATCATACCTTCGACAACAACATTAGCAACAGTTTCAGTAGTACCAGCCGAGTTTTCAGCAACACATTTATATTCACCATCAAGATCCATACTCATCTTCCTGATAGTTAAAGTTGCAGTATCCTCATCATAAGTCTTAGTTATGTTTGGAGAAGGTGCCAATTCTTTGCCATCCCTACAAACAAATATCGGAAACATCAGTTCATATTCTTTTATTTAGAATGATTTAATTTGCATAAATTGTTTGATGTTTATATTCATTTATTTAAAATGATTTAATTTGCATAAATTGTCAAACTATACCGAGCAACATGTCCTCATTATTACCTGAACAAGATCTGAGGTTTAAATATTAGTTTTGAAGACTGGTATAAAAATACACAAATCTGACTGGTTGGGTTGAAGAGTAATTTTAAAATTGACCAATCACAGAAGTGCATTCTAAGACTTGTCATAAAATTAGTAACAATCTTGATGAAATTATTTCATTTGACCTATGAACCAATCAAAGCAACATAAACTTGATACAACATAATGGCGTGTAACAAACAAGTAAGAAACAAAAAAATAAGATCAGAACACTGTATAAGACAAGTTTTAATGTCAATATGAAATTGGCAAGACATCTTATTTCAATAAAAAACAACCTACTTCAACCAAGCTACATCAGGTCTTGGAAGACCTACCACCTTGCAAGTCAAGGTCATTGGTTTCTCTTCCATGGCAGTCTGAAAAATAAAACCATGAAATAAACTATGGTTCTTTTACTTCCACCAATATTCATCACAAATACAGTTTAATCTCACTCAGCATCTATTTTCAATTTTACAACTTCTCCATTATAATGATCACTAAATTTCAAACTGGTTTCTTTTCCTTGACATTTCAACTTGATAATAAGGCCACCTTAATATAAGACTGATTTTTTGCGGGTCTCAAAAGAGGTGGTTTTAATTTTTGAAGGTTTTCATGAGAATAAGCTATGAAGCAGATTTCAAACAACATTATCGTTAAAAACAACCAAATTAAACATTTTCAGATCTAATGGCCATATACACTGAGTTTAACTTACGGTATATTGCAATTGAAATGATAATGTAGAAGCCAGATTAAGAACAATCCAATTTGTAATGAAAAGATGGCAAATACCAAAAGTTTTCTATCAGTCATATTACGAACAGATAAAGCTGTAATAGTTTACTTACAGTATCTGAGAAGACTTCAGTAAATTCAGGAGGCTGTGAAAGTTCTTGTGATCTGAGAACAAGCGGAGACTCTGTGATTCTTTCATCTTTTGTGACTGTAATACAGGAAACAGTAAAATATAACACTGTTTTATATAACTTGTTTTTCTCACCTTTACAGTTCATGTTTCAAATTCAATCTAAACAATACATAAATAAATTATACTTCATCTACTAAACAGTAGTTATAATAAATTTGATTAACTATTTCCAAAACAAAACAATCAAATAAATAAAAATTGATTAATTGTTTTTCATTTTTTATGCCAAAAAAGTAAATTTTAAAGTATTTGTCAAGGTCTTTCTTACTTTAAATCATTGTTTATATGAAACACAATAACAAAGCATGCCCCACAAACACCATAATGAAGATGAACCTTAAGAATTTTGAAGGTTTTACCTTAAAGCCCAAACAAAAGCAATAGGGCGAAAAGTTTCAAATGGTGCATCTTACGACAACTCAATTTCAAGTACAACAACTAAATATCTGACTTAATCACCTATGTTTTAACAAATGACATACATTTTAACAAAATCATGAATTTCTTGAAACTCAAAAATCCTCAACTTTAAAGAATTATCTAAAGATAACAAAATAGACATGATTTGTTACCTACCTACCCTAATTTTTTAGTAAAATAACCAGAATTACGACTATTTTTTCCTGACCTTATCATTAATATATATAATACAGCATATTCAGTACAACCTATCCAGAGCGACCCTCTCTTGAGCAACAACCTCCCTTCAACAACAGCATGATTTTTTCCCACTGCACAATTTAACTATCAATTTAACCTCTCTAGAGCAACATCTTCTCAACAGCAACATGATTTCGCTATTCCAAAAGGGTGTTGCTTTGGAAAGGTTGCACTGTACATATGTAACTATAATCTTTACAGTTACTGAACAATAATTAAACATTCATACTTATATATAAATATATCACCAAACCACTATATTCTGCAAGAAAGAATTAAGGCATGCATTTTAAAGAGAAACATTTATAATATATATAAATACTTTCATCAAAGATAAAACTATTCTTATTCACTTATTTTCAGACGTACCTATTCGATTACAGACAAATTCAGAGATTAAAAATCTGATAAACCTCAATTTGAAACCTTCAATTTGAACTCCAGCAAAATAAAAATCTCTGTGAGGTAAAAACAGACAAATTCATTCTTAGAATTATCATTCGTTACAAGCGAAATAATTGTAACAAATAATGAAAATGGTTTGCCATTGAAAATGAATATTTACCAGGTAATTAAATAATAAATTGCTAATGATACCAGAGAACGGAAATAAAATGTTAACATCCTGCAGTAGAAGACAGGTATGTCTGATAAATTACAAACATTATCATATAGAGATCATGCATATATATATATATACATGTTAACATAATAAATATAATATAGACACCAATTAGACACAAAATTAATTCAAATTTGTTGACCCGCAGCAAATTCATAGGCTTCTATCTCTGGACCAGACAAACTTAAGTTATTTTTAATCAATAACCTTCCAGACCCAACATGAATTTGAATTTGCTGGTAAGCTTCAAATTTATAGACCTTTATTCTTTGTTATTTCTGATTATTTTTGTAATGTATAATCATGTCTACAATTTTTGGGTATTTTGTAATGTCTATAATTTTTTTAGCATTTCTGGTATTTTTTATAAATTTCTGATTATTTTGATAATTTCAGACATTTTTTTTAAATAACAACCATCACCACAATATTCAATATCTAACTACATATGACTAGATAATATACACATCATATCCTTGAAGCCAAGTGACTTATTCAAATTATTAGCAAATAAAACTTAAAAATTAAGAATTGTATAAGAAATTAAAAAAAACAAAAACATGCAGTATTAAATAAACCAGATTTTTCAAAAATGACCTTGACCTTATAAATATTTCCTGCGTGCATTTTTTCACAATAAAAATACATTCATAATTGTTTCAAATGTCAAAAATTGATCATAATGAATGAATATGAAACAGAAACAACTTTTAACTGCATTACATTACATGCTTTTATTAAAAACTTTGCAGAACAAACTAATGAAAAAAGGTAAGATTTTAATAATTTAAATTAAAAAATGTATTTGAATTAGCAGAACAATGTTAAACGAACACTCTTAAAAAACAATGCAAAAAAATTGTAAGCAAAAGAAACGCTTTCAAAAATCTTTAAAAAAAATTCAGACGAAAGTTAAAATTCAAATTGTTGAAAATGATGTAACAATTAACATACTCTATTGAAGCGCTGAAATATTTGTTTAGGTAAAAGCTTTTTAAAAAAAGGCGAAAAATATGTAGCGATGAATTCACACAAACATATGTTTAGATACAAGTGTACGCCACAACAATGAGATGACGATGACATAACAAAAATTTGCAGTCATCTGTGTGTTATACATACCCTCATCAGGTTGGACAGGAAGTACTATTTCTCCTGGGAATTATGGGAGGGAATGATAAATAAATGACATTCCGCACATCTCGGCTGATTCTTAAGCTCCATCTAATCTCAAAAGTATTTGGTAGCTTGATATGTATCTACACATTTATCTTAAATTTCTGACGTGGCTCCGAACAATATAAATGGCATCTGTCAAAGACTGTCTAACAATTCATTGGAGAATGGTCCTTTAAGCTATATGATCATTTTGCTTTCAACATTAGATAGTATGCTAGAAACAGCAGTTTGTAAAGTAAAAAGAAATCAACACACTTGGTTTTTTTCATGGAGGCTGTCAATTTGAAGTAGTTTTGATGTTCACTTACCAAGTACAGTTGAGATTAGACATAGTCAGACGAAGTGTGCCGAATGAAATTAATGATACATATATTAAAAAAATCACAGATGATGACATGGATTTGACAATGAAATGAAAATGTGAGAAAAGTCATTATTTTGTGATAAAATGCTGCGAAACAATGAAATTTAGATTGTCAGAAACAAATAGAACAAAGCAAAAGTATAACTAGATTAGAATGTTTTTTATGTATGAAAGGAGATTCCATGATATAGAATATTATGTATTACAGACACTAATTTCACATTTGTAAAATTGTATTAATTAACCAAAGTTATGTGTTCATGGAAGATAATATTCAAATGTATGCCACAATAATTAGACATAAGCAAAGATTAAAACAACAACTGAAAACTTTATGTTTATATTGTTTGAAAGCATCAACATTAATCAAATTAGGAGATTTAAATAGTTAGTACCCAACATTGAATGATGATTACTGAACAAAGAGACAAGACAGAAATACAGGTAAGACTAAATCAAATTTAATCATTTTGTATATAAGGTAAAACACAACTAAAAGATTATCTAACAAGGAAAAAGCAGATATATATATAAAGGTAAATAAATTCTACAAATCTTTTACACAAATCTAAAACCACAGCACACAAACTAGGAATGTAAAGAATATGAATTTGTTTCTATCCAAAAGATGTTTTTCAGTAAGCCACTTTAAAAAATCACTATTTCTAAATATAAGTCAAACTCACCTTTGACCTCCAGGGGAATGTCACATGTTGCCTTGCCAACCTCATTGGTGGCTACACAAGTATATACTCCAGCATCCTCAGTTTCAGTGTCCTTAATTTCAAAGCAGTATGTGTCTTCATAACTCTCAATATGGTAAAGTTCTGTGTCTTCAAGTGGTTCCTCGCCCTTCTTCCAGGTTACTATGGAAACATAAGGAGCATTTTACATATAAACAATTGTAACTTCCCAACCCAAATATTGCAATATGTTCCGTAGTAAGTAAGATGAAATTTGAAAAACCAAAGAACTTAGGCAGAAACAATAAAATAGTATGGTCCAGCAAGACCTGCGAATAGACAGAAATTCTAGCACAAGCCACATAATCCCAACAACAGTTTAGGTGGATCAAAATCACATTGTTGACAAGCTGTTTTTCCATGTGATTGTCTCTATAATGTTTAGGTTATTGATTCAATAATAGCAACATAAAACCTACCTAACAACAGTTAAAAGTTTTGGTCATGTGACAGCAAAACAATACTTTTTTAAGGAGAGCCTAATCATAACATATGAGAACCTAATCATAACATATGAGAACCTAATCATAACATATGAGAGCCTAATCATAACATATGAGAACCTAATCATAACATATGAGAACCTAATCATAACATATGAGAGCCTAATCATAGCATATGAGAACCTAATCATAACATATGAGAACCTAATCATAACATATGAGAGCCTAATCATAACATATGAGAACCTAATCATAACATATGAGAACCTAATCATAACATATGAGAGCCTAATCATAACATATGAGAACCTAATCATAACATATGAGAACCTAATCATAACATATGAGAGCCTAATCATAACATATGAGAACCTAATCATAACATATGAGAACCTAATCATAACATATGAGAGCCTAATCATAACATATGAGAACCTAATCATAACATATGAGAACCTAATCATAACATATGAGAACCTAATCATAACATATGAGAACCTAATCATAACATATGAGAGCCTAATCATAACATATGAGAACCTAATCATAACATATGAGAACCTAATCATAACATATGAGAGCCTAATCATAACTTATGAGAACCTAATCATAACATATGAGAACCTAATCATAACATATGAGAGCCTAATCATAACATATGAGAACCTAATCATAACATATGAGAACCTAATCATAACATATGAGAACCTAATCATAACATATGAGACCAGTTTTATTCCGTAACTTGGTAGAATATTGGTAATTTTTGTTAAGGAACTTACCAGTGGGGCTTGGCATGCCAATAACTTTAACCAAGAATTGAGCTCTATCATGTTCCCTTGTGATTACTTCAGCAGGAGACTTGATGAATTCTGGTGCGTAGGTCTCTTCTTTGTCTACAAGAAAATAAAACCAATCAAATCACCAGTTGTCCAATACACAGAGTACAACTTGTGGAGCATTAACTACCGGTAAGTATGGGGAAAACCATTTTAGGTCAGAAAGGAATTTACAAAGTCCAGTCCTTTTAGAATTAGATATTTACCAATACAGTCAAACCTGTGAACAAAGGCCATCCTTGGGAGAAACATAATGTGACTTTATCACATATAAGGAGAAGAATACAGTACAACCTCTGTAGAGCAACATCCTGTGGAAGCTGCAAATATTGGCCGTGGTTGTTGCTCTACAGAGGTTAAATTTATAGTAAATATCAGCTTAGGGAAATTTTGAAGGTGTTGTTACAGAGAGGTTGTTGCTCTACAGAGGGCCGCTCTGGAGAGGTTGTACTGTATATTCATTTTTAAGAACAAAGCAAAGGGTAGGTAAATAACGAAGAAAAACTCTTTCGAGAACATATTTATAAACCTTCACATACCATGAACAAAGAGCTCGGCTTTAGTGGTAGCAGTACCAGCTTCATTCTTGGCTTCAGCCATGTACTTGCCATCATGCTCTGGGATAACGTCTACAATAAGCAACGAGGAATCCCCTTCTTCACCATACTCAATAGTAAATCTGTTGTCTTTCTTGGTGATCTCTTTATCTTCCTTGTACCAAATAATTTCTGGTAAGGGGTTGCCCTTAGCCTTGCAGAAGAAGGAAGCCTTTTCACCAACTGTTGTTTCAATGGTTTGGATTTCAACCACAAACTTAGGAGCTTCTAATTTCTGTACCTCTTCCTTTGGCTTCTCTGCAATAATCAACAAATAATGAACTAGAATGTTTCTTCAACCACAATGATTCAAACTAGCTTAAAATAAGTGCAACTTTCACTTTGAGACTTTAGTCAACCAGTGAATGGACATGGATTGAAGGGAATACACATAATAATTTTTAATAACAAAACTTGAATTGTAAGTTCTATTTGACTTTTATAGCATAAGAAAATGGAGAAAATAACTGACTTGCAATATTTATAATTGACATACAGTAAAACATGGTTATATTAAACTTGGATATAATGACCAATCTGACACAGTGAGGAATTGATTTCCCCTTTATTTCACTGTTATGGATATAGTAAACTACGGATGCCATGAAGTTATTATCCAGTCACCCAAATTTCACAATAACCATGTTTTACCCTACTTTACTACATGTCTATTGTAAATATATCTTTCTCAATGTTTATTGGCAAATACTCACTTATAGATAAATCGAAACAAGGGGTTTATTACTAGACACACTTATTGTGTATGTTACGGATAAATAACTATAATCACTTACCAATTACTTGTAATTCAGCAGTGCAGGTAGCTTTGCCAAATGAATTTTCAGCTTCGACGAGGTATTTACCAGTATCTTCAGGTACGATGTCAGTAATTTCAAGATGATGAAGACATTCTTGTTCGAAGATCGTGTAACGACCCTCACTCGTCAATTCTTTACCATTGTACAACCATTTGACATCTGGTTTGGGTTCTCCAATCACTTCACAGTTAAAGTCTATCTGGTCACCCTCTTCAAGCTAAAAAATATGTGACAACTTAATGGTACAGGAGTGTTCCAAAAGTCTCAGGCATAAGATGTACTGTAATGGGTGGGGTAATAGTAAACATGGCAAGTTTTATCATCCTTTAAAAAACAAATTTCTGCATCAGATGTTTAAAACACGAGTAAATTTTAAAGTACATACTTGAAAGCACATGTATTTCAACAAACTATGGTTAGACAGGCAAAGATTTGAAAATCAAACTAACCTTCTGTGTTTTGATCTTGAGAGTAAATTCAGGTTGTTTGCCTTCTGGCTTAACAACAGCCTTCTCCTCATCTTTCTTCACTTCTGTAAACAAAGGCAGAATTTTGAAATGTTGTAATAGAAGAGTCTATAAGTAATACACATGTATAGTAATCACAGTTAAAGTGAACTCAAGATATAGTGAAGAATCTGATACAATGAATGTATTCCATTTCCCACGGAATGCCTTTCTTTTTGTCATTCAAATGAATATAGTAAAAATACGGACACAATGAAGTACAATCAAACCTGTGTTAATGACCATCTCTGAATAAATGCCACCTTTCAATAAAGCCCACATTATGTATTTCTAAAAGGTGGTCATTGTTTACAGGTTTTACTGTAATTATTTGGGTTCCTAAGAATTCACTATAACTGAGTTCCACAGTACAGTTTGTATATCTTCATTACAAGAAACAGAAGGGACACAAGTATGGTTTATGTAGAATGTAGTCATTTGTAATTAGAAAAATAGAAAACTATAATAGATAATTTCAACCCAAGGATTACAACATCTGCTTCAAGCTCAATTCAGTTGGTAATTTTTTGAAATAAGTTTAAATCAATATTACACACCATCTTTTCCTATGTAAAGCAATGATATATCTTCAAGTTTGGTGTTACAAAATATGGTAATATAAGATTTTTTAGGTCCATTTTTGTGACTTGCCACCATTATTAAAACACAAATCCTCGCTGTTCTGAATTTTTTATCTCAAAGAACACAATTTCTAAATTGCCAATTATCTACAAGTTTATAAACATCACAGTTTTCAAATAAACATTGTAAGTATCATTTTAGCACTCTCATACACTTTTTTTGTCTTGTAAAAAAAATCAACATGTCTATCATTGCATGCATTAAGTTCATACAGTCAATTTCATCAGAATTTTTCCATTTTCAACTCAGTTTGCCACTAAATAAAACTCAAAATTAACTGAAAAATGTCACATCCATGTAAAAAAAAATATCCATGATTCAGTTAAAACTATTCCAAACACTCTACTAGATCAACATGACTTGTGTGGTCATTATTTATGTTCTTTATCCTGTAATCTCAAAATATCATTTCAACTAATCTATATAATATGTATAATTCAATTATAACATAATGCCGTACTTAATAGATTAGGCATAGTTCAGCATTAAATAAGGCAACATGTTTTCTTAATCCAAAAATATAGAATATGTCACAAGGTTTTAAAGGATCAAAAGTAATAAAAGTGTACCATGTGACCCATGAAAAGGAACCCAAACAAAACCTAGAGCATTATGCACTGGTTGGTGCAGCCGTCCTCATTAATATAAGTCAGTTGGCAGTGACGCAGACCAATTCATTTAAAAATCATTTTTGTAGCAATTTTGACAATTCTTTTTGTATTCAATCTTTAGTCCACCTTTAGTCCATTTTCACTTTCAATAAAAGCATATACATCTAAAGTTTGGGTCACAGAACCGCAAACAAATATTTTTATAAGGATAGCCAGATTGATGTATTTTGGCAGAAAACTTAAGACTAATTAAGACTTAATGATACATCATAATATTGTTTTTTATATTGCAATAATTATAGTAAAGCAAAGAAAAACTTGTTATTACCTTCTGGGACAGGACTTTCTTTCTTTGGTGCTGAAAATATACATAAAATTTCAAATAGAGATAACTCTTGCTGTTTGGCATAACAAAATTATAAGAGTTACTTCCCTTCACTCTAAGATGACAAAAGATACATTAGTAAGATAATATAGGTAAATTAATCTCTACTTGAAAGCTGAATTAAATAAAAAATTATCTTGAATTATAAGATTGATTTATTTTTAATAAAGAAATGATAAAACCTTAAATATCATAAGTTCATATTTCTAAAATCATTTGCTATACAAGTAAAATTAATGTTTCTATCAAAATACCAAACCATCAAATCTTTCATCCAAATGAAAAACCCATAAAAATAGAAATATAACACAAAGCCAACACTATGAAGAAATTAGATTATTGAGAAACAACAAGTACGGGGTCAGTGCTAAATAATAAGGTTACAGTAAACATGGTTATATTTTCCTGACCTGGTGATGTAACAAAATTGTAGAAAATGTCACAAGTTTGCATACCTGAAGACCTTGGTATGACAAAAATGTAGACAGTTTCAATGAGTCAAAATATAGGTAAGACAACTTCAGAGTGAGGACCAAATTTTGCCTTTAAAGTTTAATTCTTAGCCCATTTACCTTTGCTTAAGTAAATGCTGTCTTAAATCTAAGGATTCTGATTGGTTAGTTCACATTGAAATTTGAAAATTGACCAATCACCGATCTTGATTTTCATACTGACCCATAAACTAAGTACATTATAATGAATTTATCCAAGGTTAAAAAGTATTATAACGCTACAAGTGTGATTTGTAAGTAAGAATGGTAACTTGACAAACCTGATGTTGCTGATGATGATAAAGAAGATGATACTGATGATGAAGGTAACGGTACAGGTGTTGTTAGGGTTAATGATGAAATTCACATAAATGATGGTACATGCATTTATGACAACTGATGAAGAACACCTCAATGTTAAGGTAATTGATGATTTTATTAATGTTGGATACAACAAGGATAAGGGTTTAGAAAATGATGATGATGTTACCAATGACAGCAATGAGAAGAGATGCTAATAACTTGACAATGATGATAATAATGATAATTAAACTGGTGCTGATAATGATTATCAAAATAATAATCAGCTGAAAGGGAAGATGATGATTATGATACAATTAATGCTCTCAAAGGTGATGATGAGTGAATATATCAAAATTTGGCAAAAATAAGAAATCATACAAAAATTACCAAAAACAACAACATGCATAATTAGAATTAAACCCTTATTCAATACAAAACATTAATAAAAGGGAAACAAAAGGCCCATTATACAATATAACACTCATACAAAGGTTAGGAAAAAGTAAACATTCGTATTTCTCCCAGCATGCATTAATGATTGATTAGAATCAACCTAGTAATTGATTATAATTAATTGCATAATTACTCACCATCAACGATGATTCAATTAAGGAGAGGATTAATTTTTCAAAATAGAAAAGCATAATAAACAAACTTTACAGTCTGTTAAAAATCAATAAGTTTATAATATAAAATGGTCAGAAGTGGAATTATGCCATTTTTTGGCTTAGAAATATGTAATTGGATAGAGCAGTAAGATGATTGGCCATATTTAATGAAAACTGTCAAACATTAATTCTGGCTACGAATTAGTTAGCCCCCCCCCCCCCCCCCCCTACTCTGAGGTGGCTCTGAAATGACCATAGCTGTCAAAAGGGTTGTTAACGTTAAACAAAAGATAAATAAATATTAACTAGTTTCATTGCATACATGTTAAGATGTATAAATCACAGTAAATATTAGGTAGCATCATAATTATCGGTAAAGTTGAATGGAAGCTAAAAGTTAGCTTAAAACTGTTCAGATTATTATAATCTTACTATTGACTAATATAACATTACAGTGTGTTTCACATCCCAGGGATAAACTTATCATTAAAATTATTAATTTTAAAGCCAAGAAGGTAAATATTTCTTAAAGATACTGAACTTTAATTAATTTGATGAAATACAGTCTGGGTACGATATAATGGCAAGTGGTTACCAATGCATCAGTAAGAACCAAATATTTGACTTACATTGCTTAGAGGAGATTTTGAAGCAAGAGTTTAATTTACCATAAATCTGTTTTTTGACAGAACAAAACAAGAAAACCGTGGTTTAAGTAAGAATCGCTCACAGCATTGTTTTAAAATAAAAACAGTTCAGAACATGAAGACCATGGACTGAAAGACATAGTATCAAAATGATATAGTTCCGACTAATTTGGGGTAATTAACAGCCCTGGAAAATAGTGTTCGTACTACCATATTTGGACAGTTCTCCATTTTTCAAGAGGGGGGGGGGGGGGGGGGGGAAGTCACAGACCTTACAAATTAAATGTAGTATTTTTCTTAATTTTTCATAAATTTAAGGAATGTCAGCATATTTTCAGTCAGGCAAAGTGGAAAGCTATGTTTAGGGTAATTTGACCAAAAAACAATGGGATAGGTATGATAGGGTTGGCCCCTAAAAAAAAGGTGAGTCAGGTAAGCATTGATGCAACTATTTTTTGCTGGCCTAAGTAATTTCCATAGCTACAAATGTTATGTCTTAACCACACATTTAAAAATCACTTTCAATTTTACTTTAAGTGGTGTGTGTGGGGGGGGGGCAAATTAGTCATATCAATCACTTAATTATCATAAAAATCACATTAAAGGTCATTAAAGAAAATGTTTGGGGTACAAACAGGCTGACAAATATATATAGATTTTCTTCACAAGTTTACTCATGCATTATAAGGTGACGATAATGATTGATACTTTAACATGTGGGAGTAATTTATCATTCAGCAAAAACTAAAATGTCCCTGGTACAAAAATTACCAAAATGTTAAAATTTTACTTAAACTGTCATAAAACTCGGAGCAAAAATATTGTGCACAATGCTAGACGTGTGTTGAATGCATGACCGAAAAATACTCTTTTTTTTCATCTCAAACATAAAACTGAACAAACAATCTTAAATATACTACAATAAAATATAATATGTATACTATACAACCATCTCTGCTGACAAAAGTACTTCAAGGTAGTGTAGACAATTTAAAACTCAGAAATTAAAACTATTAATAAAATACCACAATGGTAACTATAGACTTCAAATTGAATTAAATGCTGACTAAACAAGATTTTAAATTCAAATTATTTAAGGAATTTTATTTTCATACAAAAAACATCCAGACAAAAAAAATTCTATGCATGTTTTCAATTTCTCAGCGAAAGTATTATTCAAATGATATAAATAAAATCCTGGCTTAAACACACAAGAGTGAAATATAAGTATGTATGATTTATCATGTACAATAACAAAAAATATGCATTCAAGTGTAGACATTTGTTTGAATAAGAACATGCTATGATATAAATTAAAGATAAAAGTTGAAACATTTTTAGATACAAAATTAAGAAATAGTCTTATCATAACTGTGTGTTAATATTTTATCAGAGAGCTGAACACAAAAAATAATTGGCCACAAAAATTAAATACCCACTTTACATTAATTAAACAACCATATTTAGAAACTTTTAAATTTTTACTACAGGGTCCACTGATGATTACCGGTAGCTCATGAATATTAATGAGGTTCCCACAATAAGTCACGCCTCCAGCCAATCGGATGCATCCAATCCATGTTGATTAATGAGAGGTCAAAGGTCAGCATTTATAAACACTATGAGTGTTCCCACGAGAGGGACTTCATTCACGATTTATAATTCACGGTGACACCACATTTTGTGCACAGCGTTAATGTACACCATTCTGGGACGCTGTCGTTAAATTGATTATTCAGTGATATTTATGTAAATATACACTTGGGGGATGTTTAAAACTTCATAAATTTTATAAATGGAATTTGCTCTTTTCAATATCAATGCACAAAGGTAAAAATTTGAAATATTACAAACACACTTCATGAATTTTATGCTTATTTCACATGAAAAACATTTAAGCATTTTTGTTGAATTCAATATCCATTGTGTTTTGTTATAAACACTCAGATATTATCACATTTGTAAATCTACAATAAGATTTCTGCCCGATATTTATAAATATACGAGTATCATGTTAAACAAAGACTATTGAAGAAGTATTGAATTTCTCAAAGGGACACTAAACCTGAATATTTCTCTTTTGTTACTAAAACTCTGAGCCGTCTATCTATATATTTGATTATTTTAAGCCAGCTAAAGTTTTTAGCATTTAATGGGTTATTTTTATAATTTCAAGTCTTAATATAAAGATACAGATTAAATGCCATTCAAACATAAGAACTTCATTGGTTAAGATATTAAAAGGACATTAAAATCTGTTTTATTGTCCGCGCAGGGAGGGGGGGGGTTTGGGGGATGGAATTTACTCAACATATTAAACGTTAAAAGCCAGTATGTGCATAAATAAGTTAAGCATATTTACACTGGGTATAATCTATTCAAACCTCAAGAGCCAATAAATAAATGTTTAAATGTCTGAATTGCTTTAATTTCCTGTGAGGAAACATGTATGACACTTTGAGAAGTGCTTGCTAGCATTTAAGTTTCATTAGCAAACAAAACATCATTAACAGTCATCGAAATCATGGGCTCTTTACTAAGTCACCACTGGTTCCCGATCTTTATTCTATCTTACTATTTTGAGCCAGAAACAAGTCAGAATTCTATGATACATGACTGTATGTTAATCCTTACAATGTTGGAACCAACACTGCTAAGCTAGAAATACCACCAGGATCAAGCCAAGCCGGACATGCACACCAATGCTGTCTGACCAGGCTCTGTACTGTTCAGTGAATAACTTCTATATTTTCATTGTGACATCCCTTAAATTGATAATAGACTGTTTCAAAATGGAAGTTGGGCAAGTCCATTAAGGAAATTCAGCAGGTTTAGGGTTAAATGATAATTTTTTGAAGTGAAAGCTTTTTAACACATTACAATGATAATGCAAACTTTTATAAAGGTATATTATTATGTATACTAGCCAAGATTGTACTTCACTCAGACAGTTTATTACCTGTAATAATAGTGTTGCCAATTTTGAGTGGCTTAATTGCTTGGTAAGTGGACACAAGTAGACAGTTGACCCACAGTGTTGGTCAATAAAAATGACAAATGGACTGTCCAGGACTAAGTTTTGCTGTGCAATAATGTCAGAGGTGCAAAATCCAGTATAGATTAAGCCCCTTAAGTAAAAATTCAGCCAAATGTAGCTAATTACGCTTTTCTATGGCTATAGAAAACCCCTAGCTAGTTTTAAGTCTATATAGAATGATAAAAAATTCATTCACCCAGATCATATCAGAAGATTTCAGAATATTGTCAAAGGTTCATTTCTTCAAGTCTAATGAACGCAGTCAACACATAAGCATATACTGCCATATAGATACAGTCTTTTTGTTGTGAAAAAAGGGGCCAATTGCAAAGAGATAAAACCTATATACACAGTTGGCCTACATACAGAGGTACATTGAACTACATGTATAATAATAATGACTTAGTGGTAGTTTAGTGGCCTCCAGACACAAGAAAGCATTTCACCTATTCATAGAGTCAATAAAAAATCCAGATTTTACAGAACTTGAAAGACACATGGATGGAATGAAATTAACCCCAGAAGACTACTGCTAGTATATTTGCATACCTAATGAATTAATAATTAGAATTCCTGACTTAACGAGAGACACTGTCAACCGAGGAATTGTATTCAATAGTTTTAACATGACAGTGTCATTACTTTGCATTGATAGTGTCCAACATTTGGATGTAGGTAGGATATATCATATTAAGTAGAACAAATTAAAATATTAACCAGTCACATGATATTGAATGTATGAAACCTGACAATGCATTTTAAATTTCAAATGAATACAAAAACTCATAAAAACAATGGACTTTATATAAAGTTAAAACAAAGTCATCATTGAAATAAAACTTTAACAAGGAGGTAGTCATTTTCTTCTAACATTACAAACTGACTGAAAATCTGGAATAATAACCAAAAAAATATCTGAATAGTTAAAAACATTTGGGTAATAGGGTTTTTAAATGAGTCATTCATGTAATTACAAAACAACATTTTAAGGAATGGCCTTTATAACTATACACTTTTCTCGATCAGCAATTAGGATAAAACTCATATTTTGAGCAACATATTGAAAAATTCAATCATGATTACAAGTTACAAAATTTGATAAAAGTATTCAGCCATTAAAATAATATACATTTTCATTGGAAAATTCACAAAAGTTACAAAATTTGATACAATGATTCAGCCTTTTGTGTTAAACATTAGTAATACATGTATAAAAGAATACATCATGATTTTACCTAAATATAACCCGTGTATAATTTTCAAATGGCTTTATCAATAAATCTTAAGTGAAAATATTTTCTACACTGACAAATCATGTGTTTGTTTATACTTCAAAACACCTTTAAACATCGGTACATCAAATACTTTGTTTATCTTCAAAACAACATGCTATGCATTCCATTTAATTTGACAACCAAATCTTAAAACATGCCAAACCTGAACAGCAACAGGGTCATGCATTGAAAAAATGTATGAAACTGATAAACAAATAACAATGTATGACCATCATTATACCAGACAAATTATTAAGATTTAAACTGTCAGCCCATAAGATTGTCTATCATGGATATCCACGCAACCCATTCACATTGCAAAAAATTGCCCCCCCCCCTCCCCCGCATGACACTCCCCGAAAATTCTCTGAAAATTTCTAAACGCTGAATACCAGCTGAGCTAAGGTACATTGTATAATGAAAATTTTGAACCAGTCAACTGGACTGATTATTATTTCCCTAAAATTTCAATTGAACATGAAAAGAGCAAATTTTGTATTTTTGAACCATATTACCATATAAGGAAAACAACAGTAACTCAATTTTAGTCTCAATATCTTTTTTATTGCATAGTCTGATACAGAATAATAGTATAATATTTACTTTCATGAATATAAACAAAATAACTTTCTAGTTAATCTATAGACAGAGAATATAAGGGTCATCAAGCAGTAAGCTGACCATGATTTAGTCTAAACAAACATTTAGTCAACCATGATGCAGAAAATGGTAAATATCAATAAAAAAGGGCAGGTAACCCAAAGCGTGTTTATATAAAGTATATAATTATATACAAGAGTAGTCTCCCTTTATTCATCAATTTACTGGCATTGTGTAGTAGTTGCCTCCCTTATACATTTCATAATTATATGCAAGAGTGCTTTCCCTTGACAAAATATTCAAGTGGTGATAATCAAGTGGAGTGACTTTTAATACATGAACATTATTTTAATACTTTTCTGCACTTTTACGCACCTGTACAGAAATATTATTCATACAAAAAATCAACAAAATATTAATAAAAATGAAGGAATTGTATAATTATAACATGTAATTATATAATATTTGAACAAAAAATCTAAAGTAGTAGTAAAAATAATACCATTTTATATATCACATTATATACAGGAATGCATGGTGATATTCATCATGGAATGTACAAAATATATTCAGATCTAATTTGGTATATTTACAATTCAGAATAAGTATAATATAAAATATCAAGGATAATATCAAATTTAATAATTCATCTATTCTAAATAATATTTTTCTGTTATATTATGTAAAACAAATTACCTCCCCTAGGGATCTTAACACCATTTGCAATACATTATCAGTTACCTCCCTTTGCAAGTTCAACCCCATTGGAGATGAAATCTTCGGAAGTACAATATAAATACAGTCTTGTATAATGCCTTCAGGTGGAAGGTTTTAAGAAAATTATTAACAAGAAGTAAATCTCTATTCTAGTGGTAAACTATATTATTAGAACTTTTTAATTTATATGAAAAACATGGACCAAAATGTACTATATATATTGATTGATTTCAATAATCCATTAAATACAAAATTTGGTATACAAACTATGATATATTTTCTAGCAAAACTTACACACAAAATCACAAGATGCAGACAAGCAAAAAATTGAACAAAACAATTAACCCAAAGATGCAAATTTGGATGAAATGAGAAAAATGAATCCAAAGATGCACAATTAGGTTAACTGTCAAATATGAACCCAAATATGCAAAACAGATGAAAAGGATAACAACGAAACAATTTAAAAATAACACACCAACAAATACATGTAAAAACCATTCTGAATTAGTAAAAAAATGACATTTCATTATGTTATTATAGGTAGCATTCACATTTATAAAAACTGAACAAATTTGGGCATTTTTTTCTGAACAAGTCATGCATGAACAAAACTTGACCAAACTACAACAGGAAAGGTTTTTGATGATGTAGTTGATGATCACAGAGCTTCAGTCAATGAGAACAAAGCAATGATTGAGTTTAATGATGTCTAAAACCAATTCTTGTGGAAGTTATACCAAATCATTGACTAAACATACCTAATAAAAGTCACTTATAATATACAATTACAGCCAAATCAAATTGTTGGTTTATAAAGTTAGCCAACATTTTGAATTTAAAAAATGTGTTTTTTTTAGTTTAAGAGCAGTAAAATTGATAGTACTTGAAAAATAATCAAATGAAATCATTCAAATGCATTATCTTATTGATACATGAAGTCTATAAATACTACTTTCAGTAGTATTTTGAATATGAAAACTTCCATAAGAACCAATCACTTGAAGCTATATCATGATTTATACAATATGATGGATGGAATGTCACAGAATAGACAAGAGTGATGTACACATTGTACTCTAATTGTTTGAAAGATCACTGCCATGGAAACACAAGACAGAATGCCAAAGTTTTCCAAAATCAAATGAGGAATAAATGAAATATTGTATTTTCATTTCAAAATCGAGTTTAATATGATATGATAATCAAAATTTCAATTTGTATCCATGGCAACGACCTTGAATCCTGGTTACATGACAGGTGTACAGAATTTTTGTTAAAAGTTTTCACTATTACGTTAACAGAGCTATGGTACATCTATATGCAAATACCTTCGACAGTAAGCTCAGCTGAGCATTGAGTATCCCCAGCGACATTTTCAGCTTTACATGTAACAAATATTGGTGTTTCATCCATAGATACGTCCTTGATCTCCAAGGTCGCGACATTGTCTTCAAAACTGGTGCTGTATTTAGGTCCCTCCACAATGGGAGTGTCCTCAACAAGCCAAGTTAGTTTAGGTTTAGGTATTCCAGTCACTGTGCACTTAAATACTGCTGTATCGGAAAGCTCAACAACAACATCGCCAAGTTTTTGCGGGAACACTGGAGCCTCAAGGTGGACCAGTACTTCGGCGCTACTGGTGGCGACCCCTTTGTCGTTAACAGCCTTGATTGTATACTCCCCTTCATCCTCTGGGATGGATTGCTCAATAGTGAGGCTTACGATTTCCTCTTCATAGGAAGTCCTGTAAAATATATGGAAATAGGTTTCTTATCTAGAAATTCCGCTTTGTTCAGCTGAAAGTAAAACAATGTATGGACTGTATCTTGAAATAAAATGGGTAATGAAATTTCTTACAATGACACAAGAATTCTCTCAAATAGCATTCAATCACATGATGTAACTGATATTTCATGAATTTTTATGTTTCATTTTTTAACAATTTTGATATCAAAATATATTTTAGATGAAAATGACTCGTGATAGGGAAATGCTATACTATCTTCATTTATCAAAGGCTCTTTAAAATGAAGGGAGAGACAAACAGTAAGAAACTGATATAAAACACCTACCAACACTTTTAATTCTAAAAACAACATAATAATCCCGATCATTAAAACAACAGAGAAATATCCCCCATTGAAACAATAGGATCAGCAATAACCTGCACTCATTTTTAAGAAAAACATTTTCAATCATGAAAGTTCCCATGACAATGAATTGTTAGTGAGATTCTTCCATTTATACGCTTGAAGCATTAGATATGTTTTCTGAATGAAGGGTGAATGATAGCTAACATAATATATTCATAGCAGTCCAATTAGTTTTAGTGATAAAATGAATTGTGATCGGATACATAATGAGTTTTATTTTATAAGCTTTGATTTGATTGGAGAATTACATGACTGGTGACAGCATATACAAGAAAGCTTAATTCTGATTGGTCAATACAATCATTGGTAGTAGCATATACAAGTAAGCTTAATCCTTATTGGTCAATACAATGAATGGTAATATATTATACTTTTGTAAGCTTAATTCTGATTGGTACAACATATGTAAGAAGTCCAATACAATTGTTTATTTCCATACTGGTCATAGTTTCATAAAAAGGATTGTTAGACAGACATTTAAAACAAGTTACTCGGCAACACTAATGTAGTATTATTTGAAGAAAAAATAATTCACAACTACATGTAACTAACCAAATACCCTTCAAGTAAATTACTAAAATAACCAGAAATGTTACATACTTGAATCCAGATGATTTCAAAAAAATACTAAACTTTAACAACATGCTAAAGTGTCCATGAACAAGGACAAATAAAATCTACCAAAATTTCAGAAAAACATAACTACAAATACAAGAAAGATATCAAAGTCATAATCCTTGAAATCATGTTTCCTTGACAATAAATTCTATGTTTGACAAAACTGTTATAACAATATAAAAGAGAAATTAGACTTGCTTGAGTATTTTTTTCATCTCAACTTACCATAAGGCACCAAGTCTAAAATTATTTAACAATTTAGTAAAAAATTAAATTTACTTTTTTTATTGAAAATATCATATAAAATTGCCATTATTATTATATCTTTGAACACTTATTTGCAGTAGACAGTAAATACATGTTGCAAGATGATAAGTGAAAACAGAAAAAAGCAATGTTTAATAAATAATATTCAATGGAGAACAGGAAGGATATTAATAGCATCTTCCAGTGCTTTGATTCTAAATCTAACAAAAAGGCATTAATTTAAAACGATGTCAATTTGGTGCATCACTGCTGTAATTGTCAATTAAAACTAGTTACATCATTTATGCATCTAATGCTGAGTTAATTGGTGCCCCAAAGGCGAACAATGGATGAAAAGGAGAAGTAAACATACTTGTATCTATCACCATCAATTTCTGCGCCATCTTTCATCCAAGTGATTTTCTTCGGTGTACCACGAACTTGGCACTGAAGCTGGATAGGTGATTCCAATTCAACCTCGATATCTTCAATACTTGAAACAAATGATGGGGCCTCACCTGGAAAGAATGAAAAAAATAGATAACTCTGATATCAAAGAAGCAGGGTTCAATCCTTTTAAATTCATCATTACTCAGGTACCCGGGCAAAGAACTCAATCCATAAACTAATTTGAACTGAACTAATTTTCAAATAAAGTTGAATATTTGGAATAAAATGTAGAAATGAGAAAACTGACTCAGGGTCTAATTTAATGCAATGGTAACATTACAGTCAAACCTGTGTTAGCAACCACCTCCAAATAAAGACCACCTGCTAATGAAGATCACAATTATCTTTCTGGAGGGTGGCCTTTGTTCACAGGTTTGACTGTATTCATAGTCATGACATGCCTCAGTAGGATAATTCATTTGCTAGTATTGTGTTTTAAAAAATATATGATAGACTTCTGAGAAGAAAAGGATTCCAAGAAAAACCACAAGCAGAAATCCCACCTCCCCCAAGAAACCCCAACTTCTCCCAAGAAACCCCACCTCCCCCCAAGAAATCCCTCCCCCCACAAAAGAAATCCCACCTTCACCCAAGAAATCCCACCTTCCCCTGAAGAAATCCCACCATCCCCTGAAGAAATCCAACCTTCCCCAAGAAATCCCACCTCCCCAAAGAAACCCCACCTCCTAAAGAAATCCCACCTTCCCCCAAAAATACCACCTTCCCCCAATATACACCCACCCAAAACCCATCCAACACATGAGAACACACTAAAAATAGAGGACAAAACACCATGTTCCGTAACAATGAAGATGGTGAAAGTATTAACATCAATGTATTATTTAGTCAAATGGTTACCTAGACACATGTACTTTGCCTGAGTCTAAACCATCAGACCTCTCAATAAACACCTCATTGCACTTTGTATAAATAATCAGACACAACTCATAATGATAACCTACAGGATTTGATTATGATATCAGTCTTCACCCTAACCCACTAGCCCACAGCCCGGGGCTAGTAAATTTCCTATTGGGCTAGTGAACCTTTTAAAAATTGTGTACTCAGGCTAGTGGTAAATTGTTTATTTTCAATAGTCCACATACAGTTCAGGCTAGTGCTTTAAAAAAATTAGTTCAAACACTGTGATATTAAGTTATATAATTCGTAACTTACCAAGAGGATTAACAAAGAGTTCACATTTAGATGTAACAGATCCAGCTTTGTTTGTGGCAGTTACGGAATATTCAGCATCATCTTCGGGTTGGATGTCTTTCATAATGAGGGTAGCGAAGTTACCACGGATATCAATAACATGGCGGTCGTCAGGTTGTATTTCTACGCCATCTCTGAACCTGTTGGAAAAGTCATTACAGTGAAACAGTTTTCAACAAAAAAATCTTAAGAGTCATTCATCCAGAAAACAATCTATCAATGAATCAATCAAGGAACTGAAAACAATCTATCAATGAATCAATCAAGGAACTGAAAATAATTGATTCAATCCAAAAACATAACAAAGACCTTATTAAAATTTATACAGAAAATGAATCAAAGGTCTAAAAATGAGTTAGTGTTTGAGGACTAAGCTGACATTACCAGAATTTATCCGATGGCTCAAACTAAGGTTGCCACTTTGACATATGATAAACAACATGATGTTACTGAGTATGATGAAAAAATGAACAAGAATTGGCAGGCCTCTTAAAACTTTCATCATGATGGCTGCACCAACATTCATTTATCTGTCTGTTGTTTAAGTACCCATTCGACAGCGATGGTCATTTCAGGGCCGTCCTAGAGAGAGAGAGGGGAATTAAGATACAGGAGAACTGGGCATTTATGTCCCTACAACTTATTCAAGTGGTACTTACCAAGTAAGATCAGGGAATGGCTTTCCTTCCACTTTTATGATAAATGTGACAGTGTCACCTTCAGTTACCTCTTGGTCAGATAATTCTTGTAAGAATCTGGGTACCTCAAGTTCCACACTGATATCCTCAATGACCTTTGTAGTCTCTTCATCCAGAGTAAACTGTTTAATGATTGGTTAGAATACAACAAATGAATCATGGGAAATTAATTTGAAAATTCAAATAATAGAACACAAAGTTATCATGTCAAAGATGTAATTTCATATAAACTGCCGGTAAAGGAATATAAAATTTAGAGAGGCTTTAAAAAAGGAAATTAATATATGACTTGGGACTAGTGAAAATTGTGCCAAAGAAAATGGTAGAGATATAAATGGTGGAAAAAAGTGCATAACTGGATATAATATACACAATTTAACAGTATTTTCATAAAATGAATATGAACAATAAAACAAGAGGGCCAAGATGGCCCTATATCGCTCACATGACAATCACTGTTCACTCATTAAAACATTGTTTTGAACCGGTGACCTAGTTTTTGACCCCAGACGACCTATGTTCGAATTTGTCTTACATATCATTAAGACAAACATTCTGACTAGGTTTGGTGAAGATACGATCAAAATTTGACATCTACAGTGTTAATAAGGTTTTCCTAAGATTTGACCTTGTGACCCAGTTTTTCACCCCGGCTGACCCATGTTCAACCTTGACCCACATATCATTGAGGCAAACATTCTGACAATGTTTGGTGAATATCCAATTAAAACTGTGACATCTACAGTGTTAACAAAGTTTTCCTAAGATTTGACCTGGTGACCTAGTTATTGACCCCAGATGACCCATATTTATACTTGACCGTTATATCATTAAAACAAACGATTTGACAAAGTTTGGTGAAGATCCAATAATAACTGTGAAATCTACAGTGTTAACATGGTTTTTCATAAGATTTGACCTAGCGACCTAGTTTTTGACCCAAGATGACCCATGTTCGAACTCGTCCAAGATATTATGAAGACAAACATTCTGACAAGGTTTCATGATCATCCAATCAAAACAGTGACTTCTAGAGTGTTCACAAGGTTTTCCAGCAATTTGCCCTAGTGACCTAGTTTTTCACTGGAAATGACCCATTATCAAACTTAACCTACATATTATTAAAATAAACATTCTGACAAAGTTTCATGAAGATCCAGTCAAAATAGTGATTTCTAAAGTGTTCACAAGGTTTTCCCTTATTTGGCCCTGGTGACCTAGTTTTTTACCCAAAATGGCCCAATATCAAACTCGTCCGAGATTTTGTTGATATTAATGTTCTGACCTAGTTTTGCTAAAATTGAGCTAAAAATGTGGCCCCTAGTGTGGTCACAACATAAAGTTTGACGACGCACGACGCACACCGCACGACGCCAGACGGAGAGTGATCCTAATAGCTCACTTTGTCACTTTGTGACATGTGAGCTAAAAAAAACATGCTCTCAATACTCAAAGGGACAAAATTCATGCCTCAAACATTTCCACAACATGAAGCCCGAACATCAATTGACAAAACTTCGAAATTTCAACCAGCATAAAACACCACAATTTATTATTTTTGGAAGAAGAAACTCCATGCTCATTTGTATTTCATTTGTTTTAATAATGGGGGCTAAAGTTTGCTAAAATTAAAACATGTAAAAAACACGCAGAGCCGACAATATCAATTCATGCTCAACACATTTTAATTCTTAGTTGACAAAAACATGTTTTGAAAATGTTAATCGCGCAAAAGGGGTCTCAACACATGCAGAAACAGCTTAAAAATTGGCACATCGATAATAATCACTCTAAACCTTGGTATACCTTAAATTTCAATTAATCATCATGGATATTGGCAAATATTTTATCCCCGTAATCAGCATCTCTGATATTTTCAATATTGCGCAACACTTCAAACAAGAATAAGGGAACAATGGAATGAGGGAAAATTGAACCAAAATAGTTAAATAGATGATGATATATAAATAACATTTGGATTACATTTGTTAAACCATGCCATATTGGTACATACAATTAAGCTCCCTTAAAAGAATAAATTTATCCTATGTTCAAGTTGTCTCCTTGAAAACAGGATCACAGGAGAAGTCCCAAAACACCATCTACTGTAAAATTTGTAAGTATATTTATGATATGTAGATATTCTATATGCATTACATTTACATGTTAAAATTTCCAATTCCCCCATTTCATTTTTCCCACCCAGTGCCACCTGTAAAATTACCTCAGTTTCAGGGTATTTCTCCGGGACCAAAGTGGATTTCGCAAGTGGTCCTTCAACATTGTAACTCGCATCAACATCGAAAGAAGTATCACTGAGTTCACTTTCATGCGGGACTTCCATTGAGACATTAACTGATTCAGGTTCTTCATCAACAGTATGAAGAACATCTTCATGTGCTGGAGTGATATCCACCATCCTTACACTTTCAGCACTAGTTGTTGAGTCAGTATCTGAAGTTTCTCCTTCATCACTCTCTGGCTCCTCATCTTCAGTGATTCTAGACAATTCTAAGTCAGCAACAAAGCCAGTATGCATATCTGGGGATTCACCTCTATTATCAAGTCCTCCATATAGATGTGCCTTTTGTCCTTCATCTTCAGATGAAGAAGCATAGTCCTTTATTTCAATTAGTTGTGTTGGAGTTCTTTCCAAACTATCAACATGTGTAATAAATTCTTCTTTTATTGTTGAAGAGTCATCATCAGTTGTTCTGCTTGGTGTGTCTCTATCAGATCCTTCAATAGTGCCATCGGGACTTTCAATCTTATCTACAGAGGCTTCAAGATCAACAGTTGTCTCTAAATCAGTTGTGACATCAAACATTGATTCATCAGTCTCCAGAGGAACATCAGATTCAGAATCTGAAGATTCTCTCTTCAACTGTAGCTTTGGTACTGGCAAACCTTTACTATACTGGTAGCCACCATCCATTGGTCGTTGGTCAGTTTCTTCAGGTTCAAACAGTTCTTTATCAGTTGCTAATCTGTCATGAGTATCCTCGACATCAAATGTAAATGGTTTCTTGTTTTTTAATTCACCCCCATCATCACTGTCACTGCCACTACTTTCACTGTCCTTGTCTTCAGAAGCAGTAACATTCCTTTCAGGTTCTAATTCTTTGGAAGAAACTTGGAAATTTGATTCATCTCTGAGTTTATTAATTTCCTGCATGTACTGATCACCATATACTCTAGCAGGTATAGCACCAATTGATTCAGATTCATCAAAGGACTCATCTAAATACTCTTGTTCAAGAGAT